>LBNU01015739.1:39796-64119 GCA_014162995.1 Artemisia annua
TGATGAGTGCTCAAACACTCATCATTTTTGGTTAATCTGAACTGCAAAAACATTTGAAAACACTCAAAAACGCATCAAAATGCAGAAAATATCCCAGGACCGTGTTTTATATGTCTCAGATGCAAAATGATTAAAAACAGATGAAAAACGAACAAAGTTTGCATAATTGGCAGTTTCAGTCCCCCAACTTTCAAAGATTGGCAAAAATAGTCCCTGAAATTCAAAAATGTGGAGTTTTATCATTCAAGGTCCCTAAAATATTCTAAGTTGTCAAATTGGTCCTTGAATGAATTTTTGGGTAAATGGCAGAAAAGGTCCCTTAACTTTTGAAATTGTCAAAAATGGTCCTTGGGTATTTCAAATTTTGGAAATTATCATTTATGGTCCTTTGGTTACTCAACTTGGCATAATTGGTCCTTTGGAACACTTTTGGAAAGTTACACTTCTGGTCCCTCGGTTTTCTGCAATTACATAATTGGTCCTTGTGTTATATAACTACAAACCATTGGACCCACCACACACACCCTTTATCTTAAACCCAAAACATAACCCAACTCCACCCTTGGCCCAATTTCCTTTCCCTGGCCCAAAGCTTAAACAAAACACTTATAATAAAAAAAATCCCCCCACCCCGTTTTCTTACTACTCCTTCCCCAGTCAAACACAAGTCAAACCTCCACCCTCCCCCTCCCACTTGGTACCTGCTACTGCTCACCCCCTCACCTCCAACTCAGCTTCACCACACCTTGTCCCCCCAACCTCCATATGATCCAAATTTCATTTATTGATCATAAAACCCTCCAAGAAACCAGAAAAGTTGTTATGACTTTTTGGCGCCAAAAGCAAATTAAAAGGCTGGGATTAGTTTGAGAGATCCAAGGGCTGAGATATGAAGTGGGAAGGGCTCAGAAGTCTTCAATAACCCTAAAGGTTCCCTATATAAAGAAAGAGAAGCAAGGAGCAGAAGAGAGTAGTTTTATTTTGTAGTTTTTAAATCAGTTTCATGTAATTTCTTATTTTAGTTGTAAAACTCAGCTTCAAGGTGTAATCTCAAGTACTTTAATGTAGTTAAGACTTATTCAAATCAAAAATTCCCGTTTGTTTGTGAAATTTCAGTTTATGCAATTCGTACTTAAAATCTCATCTTGGATCAATTTAGTTAAAAGTTGCTAAGTGATGCTTGTTTAAGTTTATTTAAGCATATTTATAAGCTTTCTAAAGCTTTCTACTCACTTAAAGCAGTTTAGTTATAAGAATTCAAAAATACTCAAAAATACAAAAAAAAATCACTCAAAAATAAAAAAATCAGTGAAGAAGGCATGGAGCACTGTGAATTTGGGATGGCAGTGGTATTAGAACTCCATGGGGGGTGTTAGGATTGTGATTATTGTCCTTGGTTCATTGTATAAGCACTGAATGCTTTTGTAAGTCCTTTCTCAAAGTTTTTGCATAACACTGTAGCAAGGGTTTATGTTGTTTAACTGTGTGTTTTTATGTTTCTTTAGTGTGTTTGAGTGAGATTGTTGTGTATAATTGCATACTTGTTCATTAGTTTTTAATTGTTGCCCATTTTCTCTTTTAACTGTCAAATTTAGCTTAATATGATTTAGTGGCAATCTGTGTTTGGATTGGAACTTGTGTGCCTTGGTTAACTTATCTCATCATATTATACCCTTGTGAACTGATTTTATGGATTGAATCATTAAAAATCTTGGAAAATCATAAAAACAGTAAGATAAAGGGGTGTTTGGTTCAGGGTGAGACACTGTGTTTCAGTGTGTTATGTGTGTTGTCACTGGTTATAACAGGTTAACTTAGGTCCCATTAGGTCATACAAGTCACAAAAATCCAGTGTTGTTTGGACCAAAGTCAAAATCTTGTTTTAATCTCATGTTTTAGTTTATTATTGGATCACTAGGATACAAGTTCACTCATATCAGTACATTAGTGGTTCTTATTGCTTATTCAGTCTTATTATACCTTAATATAACATAATCAGTCCATAGATTAAGTTAGAATCTCATATAAGTCAACTTTAGTGTTTAAAGTAAAAGTCAATATTTTCAGTTGTAAATTTTTTGAATAAACTAGATAATTTTCTGTATGATTCACTACTTAGTTTTATAACTTGTGCTTTTAGATAATTAATATTTTGTTGCTTGTCTTAATCATAGTATTTTTCATAATTTTTATTTAGTTAGTTTAACTACTTATTTATTAGAATCTATTTGGTACTTTTTCATAAATATGCCCTGTGCACAGTTGCACTATCCACTTTCATAAGCTCTTAGATTGTTCTCTGTTGCATGTTAGCTTGTGAGTCTTGTTGCTTTGTGATTACCATCTGGCTAGCTTGCTCTGCATGTTGTTTCTTTTTCCTTTATTGCTTATTACAAGTGCTTATCATGTTTTCAAAAGTTGTTCAAACCACTCACTATACTGAGTCATCAGTATAGTGAGTCCTTTTTCACAAGCTCATTAAAAGCTCATCTGTGGGAATAAGCTTTAGCTTATTGGCTTTTTGAGAAGCCCACAGACCCAATTAGTTGTTTCAGAGCTTGTTTTGTGATTTCAAGCTTATTTGATAAGCTAGTTTAGTCTTTTCATCTTGTCCCATTTCACTGAATCCACTGAATCATCAGTGTATATTGGCTTTTTCTTAAGCCCTTCATAAGCTCATCAGTGGGGCCCATTGTGTGAGACTTAGCTTTTTGAAAAGCTCAGCAAGCCATCTCAACACTCCAGTCCTTATTTGGTGCTTTTTAGCTTATTTCATAAGCTTAAATTGCCTATAGAGTTGACTGCAGGGTTGTTTGGTTGGCAGTGTATATTGGAATTGCTTATTTGCTTATACTGAGCTTATAAGTATAATCCTTTGTGCCTTTTTACTTGTTTCCAGTCCCTTTTCACTTGTTCATATTTTATTTTACCTTTGTTTTCCTTTGTGAAGCTTGTTTGATAGCTTGTTTGAGCTTAATATCCACTTTAAGCCAAAAAGTCCAATCTGTTAAGCTCATTAAGCTCCACAGAGCTTATTTTTAAGTTCTAAATTTTTTGTCTTTATTAAAGTTACTTATTATCAGTATATAAATAGGTTTGTAAAAGAAAAGAAAAAAAATCATCATTTTAAAGAAAGTGATAGCTTCTATTTAATAAGCTTATTGCTTATTAGCTTATTTTCCTTAAGCACTTAGTGTTTTTATATTTTTCTTAGGTTCTTTTATTAATTTAAGAATTATATAAAAAGTTTCAGATTTTTATTAGGTTGTTTAGTATTTATAATAAATCAACAAAAGTTTTAGTAATTATTAAATAGTAATTAATTAATAATAAATACATAAATAGTGTAATAAATATATTTTCAGTTTTAAAATTTGTTTTATAATATTTTAAACTTTTCTAAGTTTTAATTTCACTTATCTAGGCTTATTTTACATTTTCTTAATTTTTAGGTAATTATTAAATAGTTTAAATTAGTTTTTAATTAATAATAATTAAATAAATAGTTTAATAAATAATTATTTTCCAATAATTTACTTTTATTATTAGGTTTGTAAAAATATCATTTTCATACCCGTAGTCCTTTTATTTCATCAGTTTAAACGCACGTCAGCACCCGTTTTCAATTTAAACGTACGTTTTTAGGTTTTAGCCCGTTTCTTCTTAATCTAAATTCACGTAATCAATCATATAGCTTTCCTAAGCTATTTCATTTCATAATTTTAAATAATTCTCATCAAAACCCCGTTCTCATTCAAAATCACCTGATCACAGATCCGTTTTTGTACAATTGCACACCTCGTTGGGATTAAACGACCCAGGAATATTCTATACCCCTTGGTTTAGCATTGGCTCAATTGTTTGACTTTAGTTGACCAAATCCTTGGTCAGTTTTAGTTGACTGTTCAGAGCCAATCAAGTACCTTCTTGAGTTTGTACTGGTAGTGTTGTTGCAGCAGTACCTTCTTGAGCTTTACTTGTTGCAGTATCAGTACCTTCTTTGTGAGCATCCAAGTCAAATATCTCTGTATCTTCTTGAAGTACCTCCTCTGTATCTTGTTGTTGTTGAAGCTCTTCAGTATTGTCATCTCCAAAATCCATATCTCCACCAGCATCTCCTTCTTCATCTTCAAAATTGAGTCTCCTCCCCTTAGTTTGTGAACTTGTTTTCCTCCCCTATTTGGGAGTGGTATGTGTGAAAACACGTACCTTTTCTTGACTAAATTAAGACCAAAAAGACCAAAAACTAACGAATAAATGCCAAATATATGTGTTTTTGTGCTTTTGTGTATGCAGGTAACAAAATATGAGAAAATGACAAAAACTAAGCAAATATTACAAAAAACAAGCACGAGAAATGGAAAGAGGCAAGAACTGGAGCCGGGAATGCTTATAATGTCAAAGAAAGCCCCAGACGTCAAACCAAGCCCTTTAAGAATGAAGAAATGTCAAATGAAGTCCCTGGAAGATAATTTTGAAGAATTACAAGAATGGTCCCTAGAGTTACAAGAAATGTCAATATTGGTCCCTCAAAGAATATTTTTGAAGAAGTTACATGTAAAGCCCCTTCAAGTATTTAAGCGTTGACAAGATTGGTCCTTGGATAATACTTCAAGAGTTGGCAGAAAAGGTCCTTATATTTTTAGGAAATTACAAAAATGGTCCCTTTGATCACTACTTAACTAAACCAGACCCTTTATAAAACAAATAAACCCAAAATAAATCAAACCCCTTAACCCATTAAACTTAACCCCTTATCCCTATCTACCACCAGGCCTACAAACACCCTTAGCCGAAACCCAATAACCCGGATCCCATATCCAACCCGAACCTTATCCAAACCTGGGGTCAATGGAATAAATAACCCCGATAAAACCCAGGATAAAAACGCGCCTTTTACCCCCTTTACTGTTCATCGTCTCTCCCCCAATTCACCCTGGTTAACCACAGAATAAACCTCGTACCATCTAGAAACTTCTGCCAACGTGTCATAAGCTATCATATCTTTGCCAACGTGGACAATTCAAGCAAGATAAGTGGACAGAACATACTGGAAGCTAATGGAATGGATGAGAATGCTTGAATCAATGAAGTTTCTAGTGGGATCCTGATAAAAGGCTAAGCATTATCTTCTGGCAGCTTCCAAACCGCCTCTCAAGGCGATAAATACCCTCCCCTGGTTCATGGTTGAGTGTGTAGTTTCTAGGTGATAAAATTAGGTGTTATGTTAGTTTAAATCCATGTTTTCAAAGTTCTGTTCTAATGTAATGATCTTGAATTAATGTAATCAGTTTAAGGTTTAATAAAAATTATTGTTGGTCTTAAATCCTTTTTGTGCAAATTTCCCTTTTAAGCTCAAAGTAGTATCAAAGCTCTTTAATTCCTGTCTTTCAAGCTTTTTAAGTTCTTTAAACATTTCTAAATAGCTTAAGCTTATTTTCCTTTCACAATTAAAAAAAAAAAAAAAAAAAAAAATTGACTATGGGTACATAAGCTCTGTCAAGCTTCTTCTCCCTTTTGATAAGCTAACTCAAGCTGTTCCATAGCTTTTGTGAGCCTATCACAGCTGCCTTGGTTCATTATTCCATTTAGCCAACATATCAAGTAAGTTTATTTTTCCTGTATTAGTAGCTAAGTTTCTGTCTTTGTAGTATAGATATGCTTAGTTTAGATTATTGTAGCTTAATCTGAGCTTTTGTTATGTTTTCAGATGCTTTAGTATAGATTTCATATGGTCACTGACTCACTGCCTTGATATAGCATTATCTGCATTTCTGTGTTATTGTTCTTCATTGTTGGATTTTAGTGTTAATTTAGCTTCTATTATAGTTAAGATTAGTGTATTGATCATTGGATTAGTAAGTTTAGGTTTAAATTTGTTTAAGTTAGTAAAACTGCTACTTTAAGGAGTGTTTGGATCAGTTCCATTTGGTGAGTTCTTGTTGTACATTTGTTGTTCTTTTTGCATCAGTAGTATACATTATTCATATAATAGCCATATATAGTATAAAAATAGTAGCTTTAACTTAAAAAGTCAAAGTTCAGTTAGATTCTCAATTGTGCCTGCTTAAGTGTGATTGTGGACCTATGATTCTTGCATTTTGTTAGATTAGGGGTATATTTAGGTTAATTAAGGTTTAAACAAGCTTAGTGTTGCATTTAGGATAAGTATTGATCAGTATAAATCCATAAAAGTCAATTTAGGTTTACATTGAAAAGTCAACTAGTAGGGTAAAAAAGGCTCATGCACATCTGATCTGTGGACTATTTAGGGCATCATAAGGTTTTAGAATAGCTTGAATTTGAATTTGGGGCTACCTTGTAGTATAAACTCAAACATATATCATAATCAGGCATTTCCAACAACATCTAATGACTTAGAATCATTGTGCAAATATGCTTGTCCAACCTGTTTGCAAAATCTAATCACCTAGAGTTTTTAAGAGGACCTGATCTTGCCTTAAATTGATAGGGAAATTGGCCATAGAATTTAGGGCTTTTAAGGTTATAGGTTGCTTTTAGTATAAGGTTTAAGAATCTATTTCTGGTTTTTCCTAATTTGCTTATCTAGATGCTTTTTAATCAGCTTAAAGTAAGTACCTTAAGCATCTTTTCTGTCCAAAATTGTAATCTGCCAAAGGCTTGTTGGGCTCATTCTAAGTGCTTTTCTGGTGGAATTAATTTGATATAAGCTTATTTAAGTGTGTTGGACTGTTTGTGAGCTTTTGGTGCATTTTGGTGGAAAGTGCTTATTTATAAGCCCTTATTTAAAATTGCTTATCTGTCAAACTGCTTATTAGTGTTCAGTAGCCAGTTAATTTTATTTTTCCTAGGTTTAGAATCATATTTTGGAATTACCTGCAAAATTTCATATTTTTATAAGTTCATTTACTATTTATAATAATTAAAATTAGTTTTTAAGTATTTTAAAACCCTTTTTAATTAATAAAAATTCATAAAAAAGCAAAAAAAAAATATTTTTCAGTTTTAAAATTAGTTTTAGGTTATTTAATAATTTTCAAAATTAAATTTGCCTTTTTCTAGCTTTATTTCATATTAAATTGCATTTTTAGTATATTTAAATATTTAAAAATAGTTTCTAATTAATAATAATTAAATAAAAAGTCAAAAAAAAATATTTTTCTTTTTTCAATAATTTTTTTTTTGTCATTTAGAACGTAGAAAAATCATTTTCATACCCGTAGGATCATTAATGCCTTAAAATCACTTTTTATCTCGCGTGTTTACGTTAATTTTAAGTATAACTTACGTTGTTAGTTTTAATTACGTGTTTTCTATTTGTACACTTGTACTTGTTTCTCTTTGCATTTGTAGTGTAATTGTAGCTTAGGGTGCCCCATAAACCCCCTTCACATTCACTTCACGATTCACGACACCGAAGCAATGAACTCCGTTCAACCTTCGTTGGGGAAAACGACTCGGGTTGCATATTTCTTTTGCAACCTTTGGAGATATACTTATATAATATATGTTATATATATTGTGTTTGTACGTCACCAGTCTTTTGGTACCGCTGCCGGGGAAGGCTTGAAACGAGTGCGTCGATTCCGTTCGTTGTTTTTGTGATTTGAAGATCCTTCCTCGGAAGTTACTTATTTTCGTTATATTATAAAAACACAAAAATAGAATAAATAAAAACACTTGTAGAAAGTGTTTTTCGTAAAATACAAAAATAAAATAAACATCCTCACTTTCTTTGAAAGTGTTGTAAACCGTGCCTAATAAACAACAAAACAAATCGTGAAATCAGTCGTTGATCGGGTTACTTTGAGATTGCAACCGAATAAACGGGGTTCTAGGGAAGTTTTGACATTAAATTGCAGACTAAGTGAGGCGGGTTTTTAAGCATCTTCGGAGCACCTTTGCCTCTCAGCCTCGCGGCGCGTAATCTCACGGGAAACGGTTACGGTTGACGTAACGATTACCAAAAATAAAATAAAAGTATTTTTGTTTTCTTTTAATACTTAAAAAACCCCAAAAAAATAATTTTGACCTCAAAGTTTATTTTCATTTTAATTTTGGTTTTCTTTTTGGTGTATGAACACCCGTTCTTCATCAAACGACCTTTTTTCTCCTCTTTCTGACCCCGAAAGGATTATCCGTCAAAACAATCGTATTCCTTTCCTAACGGTTGAGGAAATGGATAATAACGAACAACAACCTCCAGTGGGACCTCAACCAGTTCTCGATCTTCGTCCGATGGAAGAATTACTCCATGCACCGATCGATGGTGTTGCCGATGCTATTGTAGTACCCACTATTCTTGCAAATCAATTCGAAATCAAAATCGGGTTACTTAATCTCGTCACGAGTATTCCTTTTCACAAATTCGAAAATGATGATCCTCATGCACATATTCGGAGATTCACTAAGATCACTGAAACCATTAAAGTTAATCAAGTGGCTCATAATGTGATTAAATTGATCTTGTTTCCTTTCTCCCTCGAGGGAGCAGCCCGGACTTGGCTAGAAAAGGAACCTCTGAATTCGAATCACACTTGGGAGGATTTAGTCTCAAAATTCATCAATCACTTTTTCCACATTCTAAAACAACAAATCTAAGGAATCAAATCACTCAATTCCAACAAGCTTTCGATGAATCATTCAGCGAAGCTTGGGATAGATTCAAAGAGTTGTTGAAGAAGTGTCCTCATCATGGTTTCTCACCCCTACACCAAATTGATATGTTCTATAATGGGTTGAATCCAAACGAACAAAATTCAGTCAATTCTGCTGCGGGTGGGAACTTCTTAACACGAAACACTCAAGAAGCTCTAACCATTATTGAGAATAAGGCTAAAGTGAGAGTTTCTAGAAATAGAGCTAGAGTACCAAGTACTAACGTTATATCAAATCAGAATGATGAAATCACTGATCTTAAAGCTCAAGTTTCAAGTGCTAGTAGTAAAACCGATGAAGCTATTGCCTCACTTACCAAACAAATCGGGTTACTAATTAGGGAAAGACCGGCTCAACCCATTCATGCTATTAACCCAAGTTGTGAAACTTGTGGTGATCCACATCCGTATTATGAGTGCCCAGCCTCTGGTGGCTATACTCAAGAGAATGTTTATGCTGCAAACACGGGAGGTAATGTTTACCAACCGCAAAGAGACCGTAACTCCTCAGCTATCGTTCCAACAATTTCCTCGGACCACCCGGTTTTAGCAATCCGAATCAAAATGTGCCGAATAGGAATAATCAAGTAAATCAGAATCAAAATAGGGTTAATCAAGGTTTTTAGAATCAAAATAAAGGCAATTTTAATCAAAATCGGGGATTTCAAAATCAGGGAAATTTTCAAAACCAAGGCCCGAATCAAGAGAATTTTTATCAAAATCAAGGGAATTTTAATTATGGAAATCAAAATCAAGGGAATTATAAAAATGCTAATCAGGGAAATTTTAATCACGGGAATTTTCAAAATTATGGAAATTATAATCAAGGAAATTATCAAAATCAAGGTCAAGGTTTTCATCAAAACAACCGAGGGAAAAATTTCAATCAAGGTGTTTCTCAAAATCCGTCACCCTCGGATGAATTGTTTAAACAATTAGTGAAAAACCAATACTTACTTCCTCTCTCCTAAGCAATACGATCGCCAACCCGAGGGGCGATGCTAAGGCGATCACGACTCGTAGTGGTGTTAAGTATGATCGACCCGCGGCTCCAAATACTTCTTCTCTTCCTCCCAAGGTAGTCAACTGTGACACCGAGGCGACAACGGATACGGAACTTCCTACTAACAACGGAAGAACCGAAAACATCCAACCTCCGGTTGTCCAATCATCTAAGCAAAAAGAGAAAGTTGTTTGTGAACAAGATATTCCCGTTAAGACCAAACTTTCTTATCCTTCGAAACTTAATGAACAAAAGCTCCGTGACAAAAATCATCAACAAATAGAGAAGGTCTTTTAGATCTTCCAAGATTTACACTTTGATATAAGTCTCGCGGATGCTATTCTTTTAATGCCGAAATTTGCGTCTATGATTAAGAGCTTACTGAGTAATAAAGAGAAATTGTTTGAAATGGCCAAAACGCCCTTGAATGAACATCGTTCGGCGGTTCTCCTTAATAAGCTTCCGGAAAAGCTTGGAGACCCTGGAAAATTCTTGATCCCTTGTGCTTTTCCAGGTATGGTTGAATGCTTCGCCCTGGCCGATCTCGGTGCTAGCATTAACCTTATGTCGTTGTCCATCTGGAAGAAACTTTCACTTCCCCAGCTCACCTCGACTTGCGTGACTCTTGAGCTCTCGGATCGTTCTATTTCTCGACCTCTCGGTATAGCCGAAGACTTTTTCGTGAAATTTGGAAAATTTCATTTCCCTGCCGATTTTGTAATTGTCGATTTTTATGCTGATTCACGGGTCCCTCTCATTCTCGGGAGAGGATTCCTAAGGACGAGCTGCACATTGATTGATGTTTACGATGAAGAGATTATCCTCCGTGTTGGAAATGAGGCTGTCACATTCAATCTGGATCAAATGTCGAGATATTCCTCTAACTACGATTGCATGTCTGTTAACCGAATTGATATCATTGATGTTGCTTCGGAGGAGTATTCTCAAGAACTTCTCGGTTTTTCTCCTAAAACTTCAAGTGGCAATCCCACTTCTTCTTCTCAACCTATCCTTTCCGATCCTTCCCCTTCCCTCACTCCGTTCGAGGGAAGCGATTTCATATTAAAAGAGATCGAGGCTTTTCTTTCTAATGAGTCAATTTCACAGGAAATTGATCAATCTGATATCGATGTCGAGGGAGATATTCTTTTGATCAAGAAAATGTTAAATGATGATCCGTCTCCTCCCCTCCCACCCAAAGAACTTAAAGTTGAAGAAATTAAGGAAATTGACCCTTCAAGTGAGAATCCTCCGGAGCCCGAGCTCAAGGATTTACCTCCATATTTTGAGTACGCCTTCTTAGAAGGACCCGACAAGTTTCCCGTTATCATCTCTAAGGACCTCAAAGATGAGGAGAAGACCAAACTCCTAGATGTGCTCCGTAAGCATAAGAGTGCCATCGCTTGGGAAATTTCCGATATAAAGGGCATCGACCCTCGTTTCTGCACTCATAAGATTTTGCTCGAAGAGAATTCTAAGCCCACCGTCCAAAAACAAAGACGAGTTAACCCAAAAATTTATCCAATCCCCGATAGTTCATGGGTTAGCCCGATCCATTGTGTTCCAAAAAAGGGTGCTATGACCGTTGTTACAAATGAGGATAATGAGTTGATTCCCACACGTCTCGTCACGAGATGGAGAGTGTGCATTGATTATAGGAAACTCAACGAAGCTACTCGTAAGGATCATTTCCCGCTCCCCTTTATGGATCAAATGAAAGAGCGCTTAGCGGGAAATGAGATCTATTGTTTTCTCGATGGCTTTTCCGGTTACATTCAAATTCCCATAGACCCACAAGATCAGGAAAAGACCACTTTCACGTGCCCTTATCGAACGTTTGCTTATCGTCGTATGCCCTTCGGCTTATGTAATGCTCCAGGAACGTTCCAANCCGATCCTTCCCCTTCCCTCACTCCGTTCGAGGGAAGCAATTTCATATTAAAAGAGATCGAGGCTTTTCTTTCTAATGAGTCAATTTCACAGGAAATTGATCAATCTGATATCGATGTCGAGGGAGATATTCTTTTGATCAAGAAAATGTTAAATGATGATCCGTCTCCTCCCCTCCCACCCAAAGAACTTAAAGTTGAAGAAATTAAGGAAATTGACCCTTCTAGTGAGAATCCTCCGGAGCCCGAGCTCAAGGATTTACCTCCATATTTTGAGTACGCCTTCTTAGAAGGACCCGACAAGTTTCCCGTTATCATCTCTAAGGACCTCAAAGATGAGGAGAAGACCAAACTCCTAGATGTGCTCTGTAAGCATAAGAGTGCCATCGCTTGGGAAATTTCCGATATAAAGGGAATCGACCCTCGTTTCTGCACTCATAAGATTTTGCTCGAAGAGAATTCTAAGCCCACCGTCCGAAAACAAAGACGAGTTAACCCAAAAATTCACAATGTTATTAAAAAGGAAGTTATCAAACTACTCGACGCTGGGATGATTTATCCAATCCCCGATAGTTCATGGGTTAGCCCGATCCATTGTGTTCCAAAAAAGGGTGCTATGACCGTTGTTACAAATGAGGATAATGAGTTGATTCCCACACGTCTCGTCACAAGATGGAGAGTGTGCATTGATTATAGGAAACTCAACGAAGCTACTCGTAAGGATCATTTCCCGCTCCCCTTTATGGATCAAATGAAAGAGCGCTTAGCGGGAAATGAGATCTATTGTTTTCTCGATGGCTTTTCCGGTTACATTCAAATTCCCATAGACCCACAAGATCAGGAAAAGACCACTTTCACGTGCCCTTATCGAACGTTTGCTTATCGTCGTATGCCCTTCGCCTTATGTAATGCTCCAGGAACGTTCCAAAGGTGCATGATGGCTATATTCCATGATATGATCGAGAAAACCATGGAAGTCTTCATGGATGATTTCTCGGCTTATGGAGATTCTTTTTCATCATGCCTTTCCCATTTAGAAAAGATGCTCAAACGATGTGAAGATACTAATCTGGTTTTAAATTGGGAAAAGTGCCATTTTATGGTTAAAGAGGTCATTGTCCTCGGCCACAAAATCTCTAAGTCCGGAATCGAGGTAGATAGAGTTAAAGTTGACGTCATCGCAAAATTACCTCATCCTACTACCGTTAAAGGAATCCGTAGTTTCCTCGGTCATGCCGGTTTCTACCGACGATTTATCCAAGACTTTTCTAAAGTAGCCCGGCCTCTAACCCATCTTCTAGAAAAAAGATGCCCCGTTTATCTTCACAAATGAATGCATCGAAGCATTCAATACTCTCAAAAAGAAATTAACGAAAGCTCCGATATTAGTTGCCCCCGATTGGGACTTGCCTTTTGAGCTTATGTGCGATGCTAGCGACTATGCTATCGGGGCGGTCTTGGGGCAACGTAAGACAAAATATTTTCAACCAATACACTATGCTAGCAAAACAATGACCGACGCTCAATCTCATTACACGACCACTGAAAAAGAGTTGTTAGCCATTGTTTATGCCTTCGATAAATTCTGACAATATCTTGTTCTATCTAAAACCATAGTGTACACTGATCATTCGGCTTTGAAGTATCTCCTAGCAAAAAGATGCAAAACCTAGGTTACTTCGGTGGGTTCTCCTCCTCCAAGAATTCGATGTCGAGATTAGAGATAAGAAAGGAGCCGAGAACATAGCCGCTGATCATCTTTCCCGTTTAGAAAATCCCCATCAAAGTGATCTCGAGAACAAGGAAATCAACGAGACATTTCCTCTCGAGACACTTGGGATGATATCACATGATTCTAGTATCCCATGGTTCGCCGACTTTGTGAATTACCATGCGAGAAATTTTATTAGGAAAAGGATGTCGTCCCAACAAAAGAAGAAATTCTTTAAGGACGTTAAACATTATATTTCGGACGACCCCTACTTATTTAGAGTATTTGATATATGATCCTCATTCTTTTGATACTCCTCTGATTATGACTATGCTATGATATGATTCGGATATGCTGCTATGATTCTATGTATGTATGTATGCTTCGTCTCTTCTTATGCCCGAGTTTTCTAACTACTCATGGAGGTACCATGGGCGTGTCATCGAGGCACCGATGGCATGACACTTTCTGTGGAGGTGTGATTGATCCACGGCGTCCCCATTTGATATGATATGATTATGAGCACTAATGATATGATTATGCCGGTTTATGTATGTATGTATGGGGGTGTATGGATGCATCCTTGTACTTATGTTTATGTATGTATATGTATGGTGAATGTGGGTAGGTGCCTCTCTACTCCTTCACAGCGGAGCTGATCACTCCAGGTATGTTACATAGAGGTCTCCCCTCTTTGTGCATTTATGTGGCTACTTGTGATTATGTATGTATGTATGTATGAGACTTATTCGAGTGACTCTGGTAGGTCGGCTCGTGGCTTTCCTATGTTCATTTGTCTATTCAAGTACCTTGTTTAGATGCTTCTTTGTTGATACGTACTCATTTCTTTTTTCCGTATGATTATGTTTATGTTGATATATCTTTGATGCTTCGTTTCCTTTGACTTATGATATCGTTTCGTTTGATCGCTTATGCATTTGACAGATGACATCCCTTTTCAGCAGGAGCTTTTGATTCATTTTCTTATATTTATTTACGTTTCGATTATTCGTTGTATATATATATATATATATATATATATATTTGTTCACTGAGCTTTCGTAGCTCAGCCGCATTTCCTTTTCCTGCGGCAGGTTTTAGGTTGGATATTGGGTTGGGTGAAGAGTGCTATGGAGCTTTAGTGGACTACCCCATAGACTAGAAGCCCATTTCTTCTGGACTAGTTTAGGACTTGGATTAGTTTAGACTTTGTTTAGTTTGTACTTTCCTTCTTTTATAATTTAACATTCCTTTGTACTTTCAGAATTTTCCATTGTAACATTTTGTTTTAAGTCTTCCGCATGCGTTGTATGCTTTGTATGCTTTGATATTTCACCATAATGTGACGCTTCGGACCCATGTCGGGTCGGGGTGTTACAATGTGCAGACCAACTGATATGGCGATGCGTACACGGCAAGGAAGCCGCCGACATTCTTATGGCATGCCACAATGGACCCACGGGGGGACATCATGGTGCCAATTACACCGCCAAGAAAGTATTTGATTCCGGTTCTATTGGCCGACAATATATAGAGACGCACATGACTTAGTGAAATCTTGTGACTCGTGCCAACGTCAAGGAAAAATATCTCAAAAGGATGAAATGCCCCCAAATGCTATTCAAGTTTGTGAAATCTTTAACATGTGTGGTATAGATTTTATGGGACCGTTCCCATCGTCTAGAGGAAATAAGTATATACTCGTGGCCGTCGATTACATGTCCAAATGGGTTGAAGCAAAGGCGCTCCCCACCAATGATGCCCGAGTTGTGGTTATGTTTTTAAAGAGTCTATTTGCCCGATTCAGTACACCTCGTGCTATTATAAGTGATCGCGGTACTCATTTTTGTAACGACCAATTTGCAAGAGTTATGTTTAAGTACAGAGTTAGCCATCGAGTTTCTACCGCATATCACCCGCAAACGAGTGGTCAAGTTGAGGTGTCCAATCATGGACTTAAGCGTATTTTAGAAAGAACCGTAGGTGAAAATCGTACCTCATGGGCTGACAAATTAGATGATGCACTCTGGGCTTTCCGCACCGCTTACAAAACACCAATCGGATGCACTCCTTAGAAGTTGGTATATGGAAAAGCATGTCATCTCGCCATCGAGCTCGAGCACAAAGCCTACTGGGCATTAAAGCATTGTAATTTTGACCTAAAGACCACTGGTGATCACCGTAAAATTCAATTAAATGAGTTAGTTGAGCTTAGAGATCAAGCCTACGAGAACTCTTTAATCTACAAAGAGAAAACTAAGCGAATCCATGACTCGAAAATTAAGAATCGTATCTTTAATGTCGGTGATCGAGTTCTTCTATTTAATTCAAGATCAAAGATTTTCTTGGGTAAATTAAAATCCCATTGGTCTGGCCCATTCACCGTAGCCCAAGTATTTCCATATGGTACTATTGAACTTTCTCAAGATAACGGGCCCAATTTCAAGGTGAATGGCCATAGACTTAAACATTATTTTGGAGGGGACATACCATCCGTGGTTTTCCCGGATCTCCAAACATTCCCCAAGGACCAATGAATGCGGGGATCGAGTCAAGCTACGTGACTCGGTTAACAAAAACAAAGCGCTTCGTGGGAGGCACCCCATGCTTATCCTTTTTATCATTTTTCTTTCTATTTTCTTTTACTAATAAATAACCATGAGGGGGGGGTTCCCTCTTCCATTCTCTTGTGTTTGTGCTTGTGTTTTATGTCCAGATTGCCTGAAAATGAAGACTCTCGTGCTCGTCGTGCTTGTCCTTTCTCCACTCGAGTCTCATTTTTCGATGCTCCTCATATCCTAATCGTTTCGTTTAACGTTTATCTTTTGGCATACCTCATAAACGGCCTTAGATTTACGTAGGTTACCCTTACCTTTAAAACATTGAGGACAATGTTTCACTTTAGTCTCGGGGGGTGAATCTTTCGATTCGGTTATTACCTTGCATTTTGTCGAGTACTCACACAACCCCGTTTTTCCAAAAAATTTGAAAAATTTTTGATGAAAAAAGTAAAAAAAAAATGAGAAAAATTTTAAAAAATTACAAAAATATAATAAGTTTTGACAAAATGTTAGCTTTCCGCTGGTGAGAGTAGGAATAAAATTTTTACTTGACTGGGCGTGTTGAGCCCTAGCTTGTTCCCTTAACCAATTATAATCTATAAGCTTGTGCTAGTCTCTTACACAAGGAGCTAGAAAACGCGAATTCTTATCCAAGAATTTGCAAGTTCCCGTAATTGACTTTATATACGCACATCTTGATTATACGGCTAAGCATTCGCTAATCTTATTATTTATGATTTTAAATTTATGAAGAACAAGAAATGATAGAGTTTACTTAGAAGTTAGATGCTAAACGTGGAGTAGTTGGATCTCTTTAGAGCTCATCGAAGCTACTTGTGGCCTTTTACTCCCCTAAGCTTGTTTCACCCTTTATAATAGAAATCTGGGCTTATTTAAGGTGTACGATTTTGGCGAAACTTAGTTTGTAGTCCTTGCCAAAAGAATCCTTGCTTATGAAGGTTGGGTACACATCAAGGTACTGCCAGCGTTACGGTGTAATAGACTATTGCATCTGGTCGGTTCGCAGCCGATGTTGTGATTGTTGTAAAAACCATAGTGTTAGGATCACGTTTCGCGTCCTTTACCAAGTCTCGGTCATTTGTAATAAACATTAGGTTGCTTAATTATTGTTTACTTATGTTTTATGTTACATGTAAGGCCCAAAAGCCCATTAAGGCTTATGGAAGCCCACGTATGGAAAGGAAGGGAATAGGGAGTGTTGCCCTAGCTTCTCTCCTATAAATAGAGACATCATGTAACCTTGTTTATTGTTGGTTTTATAGATATCTATGCTAAACTCTTTCATTTTCATATCTCATATCATATAAGATCAAACATCTCTATTACTTATCTATTTTCTACTTGAATCTATACTTGTGTTTACAAAATGGTGACCTAACAAGTGGTATCATTCGCTAGAAGAAGGTATTTCTTTTGTTTTTGATTCGTACGCACCATAAACACCTTTTTAATCTCGTTATTTGTTGAAAACTTTTGATTTTATTGTTTGTTTCGTGGTTTCTATCACATCTTTGCTTACAAACTTGTGTTACAAATCATTACAAACAAAAAGATTCGAACTTTTCATCACAAATACAAGATTCAAAAATTGTACTATTTTTCGAAAATTTTCAAATCTTTGAAAAGTTTGTCAAGTTTGCAACTTTCTTTAAGATTTCATCATTTTAAGGTTAGTTGAATCTTGGATTAAAAACTTGTTCTTGGTGTGATTTTCTCAAAAACAAAAATTTGCCATATTTTCGAGAATACATTTGTACTTGTTTTCGAGAATAGAAAACCCTAGTTTTCGAGAATACTCCTTATTGATCCTGAAGTGTTACCGTTGCTTACTCAGTGCTTTTCTCTCTTGTATAAGAAATAAAACACTTCGACTCAGTGGATACTTTCTAAATTGTATAATTTAGAAAGTTTTGGGATCTCAATTTCGAAAATTTGAAAACTTTCGAGAATACAGTTAAGTTTTGAAAACTTCTCTAAAGTTCTCGATAATTTCAACTATTTTCGAAATCATCTTCAAAGTTTTCGAGAACTTCAAAGTTTGGAAGCCCCACAGTATTTTTGAAAATTTCATCAAAAATTCTCGATAATTTCATTTTTTTTGAGAACTTTTGCATTACCAACTCTTCGAGAATTTTGAGAAGGAGTTTACAACTTTCGAGAATTTTTTGGGTACAAAGTTTTGAGAATTCACTTAGTGCATATTTTCAAGAATAGGCTTATGATGAGGCGAAAAGTGTTACGCTTTTAGGGGGTCATTTAATCCCTAAATCGTTATTTTATGATCAAATATTGCCTTAAATCGTTCCTTTTGTTATTTTAGGTACTTTGGGGAAGAAATCTGAAAAAGGAAGCATTTTGGACGTTTTTGGAGCATAAAATTGAAGAAAACGATAAAGTCAAGAAATCAAGCTGGAACAGTACCTGACGGCGTCAAAAGTCACAAGGTGACGCCGTCACTCTTCGACGAAAGAGGTGGATTTATATTGTACCCGACGCTCAAGAGAAGAAATCAAGGATTAACACCTGACCACGTACCTGAAGGGGTCAAGTGTATTTGGGAGTAGGCCATCTGGTTATAATTTAAAGAGAGATGGCCTAGAAGTATTATAACCTGACGGCGTCAGGTGTATTTGGGAGTAGGCGATCTAGTGTTAACTTAAAGAGAGATGGCCCATAAGTATTATAACGTGAAGGCGTCAGGAATAACACCTGATGGCCATCTAGTGTACAGGCTGACACCGTCAGAGTGGGCCGGACAGATAATTGCCTATAAATATAACCTCATAACTTCACTTTTTGTGAGCCCCCAACCCTAGGTCCGATTTTAGGGTTTGGGTAGGTGTTTTTCCAGTAGATTATAAGGCTTCTATCATTACATTATCATCTTTGATCATTGATTTGATCATTGAAGTGTGTGTAACTTTTGGGAGAACTTTAGGGTTAAACCCTAGGTCGAATTTTCTGCCTTTTTCAAGGGCTTTTCACCCTTGATTCATCCATGATTAATTAAAGATAAGTATTCCATCAAATCATTCAATATGTCTATGTGTTGTGTGATTATATCTTATGCTTGTCTCTCAATTAACATGTTTAGCTAGGTTTCTCTTGTGTTGCTTAGATCTAATGAAAACCTAGCTATTGATTACTTGTTGTTGGTTTGTATGTATTGTTATGGGTGGGTGATGTCGATGTTTAGGCTTAAGAAAACTGGCTAACCTCCTATACGGTAACTTGCTTGAACATCTTAAGAAACATGAATCGGATGTGTACTACGATATATGGTTGTATTTAATGCATAAGCGAATTCTAGTGATCCCATGTTAGGAGCTTTTAGTCGGCTCGACATAGGAGTGAAGTAGGAGCTTATAGAGTTTAGGGAAGATCGTACACGGCCCTACAAATGGTTTAAAGGAATACAACCCGTCATCCACACAATTGTAACAAACCAATTAACTGGTAAAAGATCGCTAGGGAGTAAGGAAATCTAAGCAAACACACTTTTCTCCATATAAGTTTCTCAACCAATTTACTTTCTTGTTATTTTATTTTATTTGCAATAGTAGATATTTGGGTTAGTTGATTAGCAACTAATTCCGCCCACTCTTCCAAATACCCAAGATTTTACTTGCTTTCATAAAATATAAAAAATACAAAAAGAATCATCCCTCAACCCTTAGACCTAAATTAGAGTAGTTTTCAATCCTAACGACACTATTCCCGGAGAGAACAATCAACCCCCCAGTACTTGCCTCTTCACTATACTACATCGGTCAGGTACACTGCCTGGTGGGGGTTGTAAGCTTCTCAAGATCCCTTGAGAGGTAAAACCTATTGCGAAGGTTGCAAAACCCACGCATCAAGTTTTTGGCGCCGCTGCTGGGGAATAGTTATTGTTTAGGTTGAAATTTTTTTTATTAGGTCTACTCATTAGATTCCTATCAAGTGAGATTTTTATTTTCTTTTTATTAGCTTTCTCGTAGTGTTGGGTTATAAAGTCAAAGTACTGCTGCTTATCAAAGTACTGCTCTCATAATGAAGGTCAAAGTACTACTTAGTGAAGAAAGTCAAAGTACTGCTCATCAAAGGACTGCTATGATAAAAGGACTGACATACAAATTATGCAAATCGTTTAAGGATTATTATGTAATTCTAGAATGTTCTTAGATTAGAGTTAGTTTACTTGTCGTTCAAGTATTGTAAACCGACTAGGGTTTTCCTTATTCCTATAAAAGGATCCCTAGCACTGGTACAAAAAGTTGTATCGGTCACGCCCAAAATGTGTGACGATATGCATATAGTCACACACGTTTTTTTCGTCGTGTGTCACCAAAGGTTCCGCCATCGTAGGTGGCATATGGTCACATTGTTGAGTTCGTGGCCTTTTCCATCGAAAAAGAGTGACCAAAACCCCGAATATTTGTGACAAATTAGGCACAAGTTTTGTTGGATTAGTCATTATCAGTGACCGTAAATACCTTATAGTCACACGAATATTTTTTGAGAGTAACTATTGTTCGTCCTTTGGCCACATAAATATATAACTTATGTGACATTTGAGATGAGTCTTTCTAGTAAATGTGTATTTTGTGTGACTATTTCCCGTCCTTTGGCCACATGAATATACAATAAGTGTGACGTTTGTGATGATTTAGTCACACAATGGGTGTTGCTTTTTTGGAGTTAGTCACATACAATTTAAAACAAAGTGGCCAAAAGTGTTAATAAGTGTGACCATATGCTCTTTAAAGTGAACAAATGTGTATTTTGTGTGACTATTGATCATCCAATGGCCACATGAATTTTATGTTTGTGTGGCCTTTTGTAATATTTAGTCACGTAAACCATGTTTTTTTTGGGTATTTAGTCACATACAATTAATCAAACAGTGGCCAAAAGCATTAATAAGTGTGACCATATGTTGTTTAAACTGAAGAAATTTGTATTTTGTGTGACTATTGATGATCCAATGGTCACATGAATTTTATGTTTGTGTGGCCTTTGTAATATTTAGTCACACAACGAATTAAGCAAACAGTGACGAAAAGTGTTAATAAGTGTGACTATATGCATCTTTTAGTCACATTCAAAAAATCAATATATATCAAAACAATTCAAATATATATCAAAACAAATTCAGATACAATAAAATTGGAATGCTTAATAAGTGAACCAAATATAAAATTGGACATCCTTTCATACACCAAGGAGTCCTTGTCGGCTTACAATAGTTTCCTAAGTATCTAATAATCTTTTCCATAAGCAACTAGCAACTTCGAGCGGTCTTTATCTCTGAGCAGTACCAATTAGAGACTATGCAGTAGTAACTATTGTACTAGCAGTAGTAAATATTTGGCACATTTTCTTTGAATCCATCTAGCAATATTAACACAAACATGAGCAGCAGTAATTCAACAACATCATGAAGACTTTAATCCAAAACAATGAACATAATAATAAAATTTGCAGTTAAACTTACAATTTTTCACCATTAATCTAATCTCATCATGTGGATATAAGGAGCCTTGAAAATGTATAGGCTGCTGCGATCAACAATAAACCACATCAGGATGAGAGCAGAATAGAACATGTCAAATCTCACAACATAACAGAACTAGTATGGCAATACGGAGTCAAGGTTCTTGTATTAGATTCTAAGAAAACCTTCCTCTCTAAAAAGTATGTGGTTATATATATTGTGACGGGTGCATCTATTTCTTGACATTTGACATAGAGACACTATTGCCTTGTCTTTTGTCAGGTGCATCTAGCTTGTTAGGCGCCACTAGTTCAACTATCTGCTTTGGTGGTTTTGAGTCGCTTGATTCGCCACTGATTCAACTATCTGCTTTGGTTGTTTTGAGTCGCTTGATGCGCCACTGGTTCAACTATCTGCTGTTTTGGTGGTTTTGAGTCGCTTGATTTGCCACTGATTCAACTATCTGTTTTGGTGGTTTTGAGTCGCTTGATTCGCCATTGATTCACCTATCTGCACAGGTGGTTTTGAGTCGCTTGATGCGCCACTGGTTCAACTATCTGCACAAACATGATAGGAATAAAACGCATATCAGATCTTGTAACTTTGTCCTAACCACCCAATTAAAAATAAGGAATAGATTAAACTCTAGGAATGGTTTACAAAGGTACAAGTAACTTTGTCCCAACCACCCAATTAAAAATGGAAAAAATAAGCTGAAAAAATCAAATAGAACAACGTGACTACTTGATTAGAATTTAGAAACAGCTATATTTTTTGATAATCAAATCTTGGTCTTTTTCCGATTTCAGGCTTTCTTATAATCGATTCTGCATCTTTTATTTGTAACTTATATTCAACCTTCTAAAGCTATATACATTTCAGATTATTTTTTTCAAACTAGAAAAAAGTAAATATTCCAAGGTAGCATTTGCTTTTGGCCAGTTTGGTTATGGTCAATCTAGTTTTTAAATCAGTCCCCGCATAATGGGTGCTTAAAAACATCTAAAAGATGAATTCAAGGATAAAAAACCATTTCAGATGTGAATGCACTTTTCAAAATAATAAAAGATACTTACCATATAAAAATGACGGGCTAGGTAACATGTCATGAAAGACATTTCGAGTTTTTTTGCAACATGTATTAATAAATTAAGGACTAAGATAGGTACCAGATAATTAAAGATGTCTGAATGCATCAGAAGTGTGTACTCAGGTATTCACAAAAAATCTTGTCATTAGAAGATAGCAAGCCATTATATGAACCTTGAGATTGTTTCAAAGCTTCATTGACAGCCTCATCAACCCGATTTAAATATCTACACACATTACATATAGCTTTAGTGAAATAAAAATCAAGGAGCTTGAACCATGTAGCTCAATAACCATGTAAAAGCAAAGTACCTATCAAGAACAGGGCGAGCTGACTGAGGTTGGAGTGTTCCTCGCCAGTAATTGAGACCCCAAATCCAGGAATCGAAACATTTATCGAAACATTTATGCTACCGAGCCGGACTGGACCGCCAAACATGTCATTGGATCGGGACTTAGCGGTGGTCTTGGTGCAAGTGTGGTGGTGGTGCGAGCGGTGGCGTTGGTGAGGAGAGTGTTGAGGAGATAGAAAGAAGACCAGATCTAGTTCTTTTGGATATATATTTGGGATGGAGTATTGAAAAACATGGGCGGGTCATGAAATTTTTAGGTGGAGGGGAGTTTAAATTTGGGGAAAATTTTAGGCGGGTTAGGGAAATTTTGTTTAGGCAGGTCATGTTTCTAGAAGTCTATTAAAATTTAGGATATTTTAGATAGAAGAATACTATATCTAGTTTTTTCCTTTTACTTTAAATTAAAATATACATAATTTACACTATAATAAACTTCATTAATATTAAAAACAAACATTACATATAAAAAAACACACATTACAATAAAAAAAAATACAAACTAATTAAGATACTTAAACATAAACTATGATTAAACTAAACTACGAATCAATAAAACGAATCATCCGACACGTAGCCCTCGTGACTCGAATATGAGGCACTCGAATCGTCCTCACTCGTTGGCACACAGTCTTTTCCCATTGCCCATCGCCATTTTGCTCGACAGTTTCGCCGATCCTGTTTAGCTTTTGCTCGTTGCTCACGAGCTCTTGCCTCCCTTTCTTCCTCTGCTTGAACACGTAACAATTCTTNGCCTATCGCCATTTTGCTCGACGGTTTCGCCGATCCTGTTTAGCTTTTGCTCGTTGCTCACGAGCTCTTGCCTCCCTTTCTTCCTCTGCTTGAACACGTAACAATTCTTGCATATCTTGCTGAAACAGTTCTTCATCATTCAACCCTCTCCAAATGGGTTGGTTTTCCACCGGTAAATTGTTCACCGGTTGATCGGGTTGTTGTTGGACAACCGGTTCATTATCCGGTGTGAATACCGAAAAGATGTCTTCCAGTGGAGTGTTCATGACCGGTGCATTCAGAATCATACTAGAACTTTGGAAATTGTTGGCCAAAGTCATGGTGACTTTGGGAATTGATGGGAAAAGTCATGGTAACTTGGGAATTGCTGGTAGAAGTCACGGTGAGTTGGGAATTGTTGTGAGAAGTCACGGTGAGTTGAGAATTGTTGGGAGAAGTCTTTGCAAGACATTGTTGTACGTCGAGAGAGTTGATAAATTTATGTGTGTTTGTGTGTGTTGTGTGTGCATAAAACAACTAGGGGATAAGCCTATATATAGGCCCTTTTTTCATTTGAAAAGTTTTTAAAATTTCCCGCTTCTTAATTTGAATTTGAATATGCATGAAATGTTTAAAAAATCTCGCTTCTTAGATTGAATTTGAATTTCAACTTATATTATCCACACGTTTTTTTAAATATAAAACTTAACGTTTATCTACACGTGTTTTTTAATTTGAATTTTAAAAATTTAAAAGATCCCGCTCAGTTTTGATCAAATTTGAATTTTGAAAAAAATCCCGCACAGGTTCAACGATCAGACTGATGGTGAGCACCGTAATAAAAATATTATT
>LBNU01015739.1:67026-89098 GCA_014162995.1 Artemisia annua
CACATTAATTTATGGCTAGCAGTATTAAGTTATGCCTAGCAGCATTAATTTATGCCAAGCAGCATTAACCCCAAATTCCAATCCAAACAGCGTTTTCTTTGCCTTTCCTGCAAATTGTTAGTTTAGAAACAAAGAAAACACAAGCCATAACATATGAACAATGATTACAACATCTAACCCCTCAAAATTAGATAAGTTATCATTAATGTGTGCCCATATGTATTGGTCACATATAATACCCTTATAATGTGACCATATGTAAAGCCTATAGTCACATGATCGTGCTTCAACTAAATGTGACTATACACATTAGGATTTGGCAAGCAAAGACACATTAAACTTTAGACACACATATTAACTTACGTGACCATAGTTTCGAATTTTCGTTCCACTTAATCATGTTTGTATGGTTTTGTGTGACCATATATGACATTTAGTCACACTCTTCAAGTGTGTGACATATATTTGTCACTCTTAAATGCATTTCGTGACTAACGCTTCAAACTAAATTTTTAGTTGTCACACATTTCAAATTCATATGTGGCTAACTATTCAGCAAAGAATAGCAGTCACATTTATATAATGTGTGACAAACTTGACTATATAATTTAGCCACATACAAAAGTAGTTCGTGTGACCATATATCTTTTTTGGTCACACTGCTCAATTGTGTGACATATATTTGTCACATATTTATATCTATAGTGTGACTAATGTTTCGAGCTGATTTGTATCGGTCACACGTCCCGAATTAAAAGTGACTAAAATGTCAAAAAATACTTACCAGTTACCCTCTAGTCACATATATACACAAATGCGTGACAAATATTTTACGAAATGGTCACACAAGTCGGATCAAGTGTGGCTGTTTATTTAAGGCTGGTACATTTAGTCATGTAAAAATGTCACCGTGTGACTGCTAAAAAACGACCATGTGTGACGAAAGGTCATTTTTGGCGTAGTGAACACTTTTTCCCGCCAAAATGCAATTAAGGGTCAAGATTACATCACAGGCATCCAAAGGTCAAAAATTATTGATGGGAAAGAGAGAGAAAACCACACTGGTCCTTATAAGTGAAGAAAAAGAAGAAGAAGAGCAGTAGTTAGTTAGTAGTTTTTATGTAATTTAGGAGTCGAATTTAGTTAAAATTAATGTAATGTTTTAAATTAAGCTTTGTAATTCCTCCTTTCAGTAGTGTAATTCATTTTCAAAATTAATGCAAGTTCAGTTCATCTTTAATTCTCTTATTTAAATTTTGCTTTAATGCTTTAAAATAAGTTTTCTCTTGGTTAATGTACTGTTTCAAAAGCTCTTGTTCTAGTTCATAAGCTCATTCAAGCTTATTCATAGCTTAGTGTGAACTTTTGTAATCTTAATATATGTTTTAAGCAAAACTTCCAAAAAGTCAACAAAAGTCAATCAACTAGTCAAGTTAAGCAATGGGTATTTGGATCAGGATTGGGAGGAATATTATGGTTTGGTAGCTTGTAAACAAGCTCTTTTGAGAATCTCGGTTCTGTTTTGAGCTTGGTAGCAGTAAGTTTCCTGTTTGTCTAATTTTAGCATCATTTGCTTTTTTTTTATCTAAACTGCTTATTTTGCTTATAATAGTGCTTATCTGTTTAAATTATGTCTTTACTAGTTTAATTACTTGTGTTTATTGCTTTAAGTTAGCTATTGTCTCATTTGATTTCATTTTTGTTCAAAAAGTCATCAAACCAAAAATATTAGCATAATCTTCATTAGCTTATTTAGGTGATTAATTTTTGATGTAGTTTGATTTCTAGTGTTCATTATAGTTGTTTAAGCTGTTACATTTCATATCTCAGCTCATTTCCCTTGAATATTGAAAACAATTTCCTAATTAAGTAGTGTTTGGGATTAGTAGACTTTTGGTGGTCAATTTGGTTTAGCCCATTAATCTCAGTTGACTTTTGGTCGTTGTAGTATAGTGGTAAGTATTCCCGCTGATGAGACGAAAAATGTTACGTTTTTAGGGGTCGGTTTGAGTCCTAATTCGTATGTTTTTGGTTTGGATTTCACCCAAAGTCGTTTCTTTTCTCATTTTAGGTACTTTTGAAGGGAAAATCACAAAAGAAGCATTTTCGGGCGTTTTCGGAGTGAAAAAGTGCGGAAAACAACAAAAACTCAAAAGACCTTAAAGATCACAGAAGGTGACGCCGTCACACTCTACAAGGTGACACCGTCAGGAACAAGTGAAGTCCAGAAGTGGAAAAAAGACTCATGACGGGCCAGAGAGTTCGTAGTGCAAATTGGTGACGCCGTCAANCATATTTATATCTATAGTGTGACTAATGTTTCGAGCTGATTTGTATCGGTCACACGTCCCGAATTAAAAGTGACTAAAATGACGAAAAATATTTACCAGTTACCCTCTAGTCACATATATACACAAATGCGTGACAAATATTTTACGAAATGGTCACACAAGTCGGATCAATTGTGGCTGTTTATTTAAGGCTGGTACATTTAGTCACGTAAAAATGTCACCGTGTGACCGTTCAAAAACGACCATGTGTGACGAAAGGTCATTTTTGGCGTAGTGTAGGTTGGCATTAGTGATATACGATTTTAGAGATATATGCAAGTTCAATATTAGAGTTATTAGGGTTGTTGGTGAATCTGTGTATGTAAGCAGGTTCAAAGGTTTAAATATAATCAAAGTTCTTTGTTAATTCTTCTTAGCTTTGTTAAAGTAGATTCCGCATACTTAAGAAAGTACATCAGTGTTCCATTGTTAGTAGTTAAGGATTTATCCAAGATTACTAAACCCTTACAAGCTACATAGTTAGTTTGGTCAGAGATATCGATCCAACAAGTGGTATCAGAGCTTGTGTGAAAACTCTGATTAAGAAGAACCCTTTAAACCAAAATTACAACAAACCATAAATAATGACGACTGAAGCTGCACCAATCCCATCCATCACCTCACTCAGAATTCCTATCATCAAGAAGGGAGAGTATGATCTCTGGAGCATGAAGATGAGGCAGTACATTGCTATCACAGACCATGCTTTATGGGATGTGATTGTCAATGGTAATGTTGTTCTTGAAGAACCTATAAAAGTTCCTGGACAACCTGAACCACCTAAACCTACCTTACCAGCAGCAACAAAGAGGAATCAAGACAAGGCTCTCAACATACTATTGTCTGCTATTCTTGATGGTCACCTACTCAAGTTTCATAATGCTAAGGATGCAAAGCAATTATGGGCTGCTATCAAGACAAGATTTGGAGGTAATGATGCTTCAAAGAAGATGCATAGGAACTTATTGAAGCAACAATTTGAAACATTCACTGTTGGTGAAAGAGAAGGTCTTGATGCTGCCTATGATAGATTCCAAAATCTTCTCAGTATGCTAGAGTTATACGGAGCAGAGGTGTCCGTTGAAGATGCAAACTTGAAGTTCCTAAGAAGTTTGCCATCTGTGTGGCATGTGGTTGCTACTATGATCAGAGGACAACCTGGTTTGGATTCTATGGAATTTGATGATCTCTACAATAACTTAAAAGTGTATGAGCATGAGATGAATGGTCAAATAAATTCAAAAGCTCATAACATTGCTTTTGTGTCTTCTGAAAACAGAGGCAGTACTTCCACCAAAAGTACTGCTCATCCT
This sequence comes from Artemisia annua, assembly GCA_014162995.1. NCBI lineage: Eukaryota > Viridiplantae > Streptophyta > Magnoliopsida > Asterales > Asteraceae > Artemisia > Artemisia annua. Next base: position 70,670 of record LBNU01015739.1, read on the forward strand.
GTTCAAAGTACTGTTGGTGATAAACAGTACCTTTGTACAACCATGACTACTAACACCTCATCACCATCAAACATCATTAACTCTGATGATGTTGTATGTTCCTTCTTTGCTCAGGAAGCTACCTTACCTGTTACTTATGAAGAAGATTTGTTGCAAATTGAAGAGGATGATCTGGAAGAAATTGACATAAGATGGCAAGTTGCCATGATCACTACAAGAATCAAGAAGTTTATGAAGAAAACAGGGAGAGGAATTGACTTCAAAGCTAAACAGGGTATAGCATTTGATAAATCTAAGATTGAGTGCTTTAACTGTCAAAGGCCTGGTCACTTTGCAAGGGAATGCAAGTTTGCTAAATATCAGGCAAATCAAATGATTGAAAAACCCAAGGTTGAAATCTGAGAAATTCCTATTACTGAATCAAAACCAAAAGCTTTGGTGGCTCAAGAAAATCTATCAGAGGTCGACTGGAGTGCTGAATTTGATGATGAACCAGTCACCCACTGTAATGTTGCATTGGAAGACTGGAGCACAGCCTTTGATGAAGAACCAGGATTTGCTGCATTGGAAACAAGAGATGGTCTTGGAGGCCTTGATGGTCTTGGAAGCTTTGATTGGAGCATGGAAAGTGAAGAAGAACCTGTAATGCTTGCCATGGTTGCTACTTCACCAAGTTCATCTACTATCTCTGAGGTATGTTCTAAGTGTAATGATTGTTATCAAAAGTTGCTTAAAGACTATGTGACTGAAAGAGATAATTATAGAAGGGCTAGGTCTGAGGTAGCTGGTTATCAATTGACTTTAGAATCAATGGAAGCCAAAATAATCACTCATGAAAATAATGAAATGGCTTGGGCAGAAAAATATGAACAACAAGACTATCAATTAAAATTGAGTGAATGGAAGTTAGGTTGTAAAGTTTCTGAAGTTGAAAAGCTCACTAAACAAAGGGATGATTTGCTAGAAAAACTTGCTAGTTGGAAAGAATCTGGTATGTCACATGTTAGTTTTGTTGAAAAACAAAGAAGAGCACATGTTAAAACTGGACTAGGTTATGGTGTTGATTATGATAGTTCAGAAGATAGTCCCACTAGTGATAAGGAACAACTTAATTCAGAGGTAACTTCATCTAGTGATGAAGAATTCATTAGCGTAGATGCCAACACATCTAGTGATGAAGAACCAATTAGTCAAACACCTCCTGAATTTAAGAAAAAAAAAGGGTTATAATTCATTTGCTCCACCTACTGGTAGTTTTCAACCACCTAGGACAGATGTTTCTTGTTTTGGAGTAGACAATCTAGAATTTAGGAAGAAGCTTAAAGGTCAATCAAATTCTAGTCCATCTAATTCTGGGTCCTTAAAAGAAACAATTGTGAAACCTAAGGTTGAGCACACATAGAGTAAAGTTAACGGTTCAGGGTGTGATCATAATGCTCAAAAGTTTTCTAAAGATTTTTCAAAACAAGCAGTACCTTCAAACTCTTCTCAAAGTACTGTTAATCCAACAGTATCTTCAAGAAGTACTTTTCAAAATACTGCTAATTTTAGAAAATCTTTTTCACCAAAGAGACAAGCAAGTTTTGGTTATAGAACTCAAGGAAGGGGATTTTGGAATATGGATAGAAAATTATGTTATGTATGTTACAATCCTCATCATTTGATTAAGGACTGTGACTTTCACTCAGAATACTTATGTAAATTCCCAAAGACCAAATATGCTAATCATAAGCCAAAGGAGAGCAAAACTGCTTGGAGTTACTCACACAGGGTTAACCATAGTAATTTCTGTAAAAAGTATAGGTACCCTCACCAGGAAAGACCTTTTTCAAAACCACCAGTACCTTCAGGCAACACTTTTCACGGTACTGGTAAGTCAAAAGCAGTATCTTCTCAAAGTACTGCTAGGTTTTCACCCACTCAGGGTAATTCTAATGTAAGACCAAGGAGATCAAATTACTATCAATCCAGAAGGCCTTACACTTCAAAAAGAGTACCTAGAGCAAAGATTTCAACACACAGTGTTAAAACTAAATGGGTTAAGAAAGAAAAGTACTGATGGGGAACAAACAGTACTTTCAGCAAACAAGGGTGAAAAAGAGAATTTTGTTGAAAATCAAACACAGGGTTTGGAACAAAAGAAAACACTTGATCATGTTTTCAAAAACAGTGGAGATTACATACTCAAAGAATTTAAGTAAGTCACTCCACAAGGGGAACACAAGTCAGTAATGGCTTGGGTTCCTAAAAGAAACTAACCCTTTTCATCTTTATTGCATGGCAACCAGTTGCCAATTTGGATAAGACAGAATTAAATCTTGATTTTCATGCTATGATTGATTTCCTAACTGGGTCTTCAATCAATTACTCTTTATTGGTTAATCCGGACATCATTGAGCCATGGATTCAAGAATTTTGGGCTACTGCTGCATCGGGTTGGGAAGAACATGATATATTATTCATTACGGCTAAAGTTGCTGGGAGGAATGTTAGGATTATTGAGGCTACTATTCAAGCAGATCTTATGTTTAATGATGAAGAAGGTACTGTTAAGTTTGATAAACAAGTACTTTGGGATACACTAAGAGATATTGGGCATGAGGGTTCTCTTACTAAGCTCACTTTTCAGAAACCCTTATTTATTGGAAATATCTCATTCATGTTTTACTTCATTGCCTAAGTAACAAAAGTACTGCTTGGAATGAGTTTAGTCAAACCAAAGCCTCTGCATTAGTGGGATTAGCTACCAATCAACCATTCAACTTTTCTTTCATGATTCTTGATGGTATGCATAAACATATCAAGAATGGTTCACCATTTTTGATGTATCCCAGGTTTGTTCAATTATTTTTGAACAAACAGCTTGAGGGTGTTCCAAAACCCCCACACTTTTTGCCTGCTATAGTTCAACCTGATAAGGTGTTCACCTTCATGGCTACTGATGTGTGTTATTTTACACATACTTTTGACCTTAGTTTAAGTGTAGAAAAGACCAAAAACTAACGTGAAACGCCAAAGATATCTTGTTTTTGTGTTTGTGATCGTGCAGGGACGGATATTGCATAAATAGCACAAAAGTCAACCAAAAAGCCTAAAACGAGCACAAGATGTGGAAAAGTGTCACAAAGCCGGGAGTCAATTGATGAAAATCTACTCAAGGAAAGGCCCAAGTCGCACAAAGTTCTTTCTTAAAAGCTCAAAAAGATGGAAGAAACGCTTAATCAAAGGTTGAAGATATTCATGGAGAAGAAGCTTTCTTAAAATTGAGCAGTGAACGTTTTTACATCTTGAAGACCTTTGAAACACGAGTCAACTCAAGTCCTTCAAGTTACCGAGTGTTACGTTTAATGTTTTAAAACGTTTAATAGTTGTAACAAAGTTTTAGTGTTCTTTTCATGAAATTGTAAAGGTGCAGGGCCTTAAGTTGCAACATGTCAAAACTTTAAGAAGCTCTTGGGGCTAATAAATGAAGCTTAAGCCTCATTGTTGAAGGTTGGTTAGTTTTTATGGGTTAGTTTTTAGGGATTAGGCAGTAGTGTAGCTTTAGCTTATTTTCATGTTCTTAAGGTAATTTTTATTAATGAAAATTTAATTTTCATGTCTTGATTTTACTTATTGTCTTTAACTTTATTGCTTTAATCTTACAAGTTCTTTCTTAATCTTTACAATCTTTATAAATTTATTTACCACCTTTGCAATGGGTTTAGTTTTTGAGTCGCATAAAAAGCTTATGGGTTAAGGCTTCCAAAAAGGAAGCGTTGGCTTGTTTGTTATTTTTTGACTTATTTTTAGTGTCTTCACATTTTATTACCAAGTTTTTTATAAGTCTTATTTATTATTTTTATTAAATTCTTGTCACGTTAAATGTTTAAGATCAGTTTATTTTTTAGGTTTAGTAGCGAGTTAGTTTTTAGGTTAATAGCGAGTATTAATTTTTTATACATAGCGAGTATTAGTTGGCAAAACTTGTAGCGAGTTTGAAATGGAAAAGAAAATAGGGAGTTTCAAGTCAACACATGCACTAGCGAGTTGATGGTCAAATATGTATAGCGAGTTTATAAAAAAAAATGAATAGCGAGTATGAAATGAACCAATGTATAGCGAGTTTAGTGAAAAAGTCAACTATTAGCTAGCGAGTTTAGGAAGTCAAATATTGTCTAGCAGTTTGGCAAAAATAATAGGTAGCGAGTATTATTTTATTATTACATAGCGAATTAGTTTTTATTGGTGTCAACTTTATTTTTTAGTCCTAGTTATTTTGAGTCGTGTCTTGTATTTCTCTTCTTTTTTTATTTCTTTTCAAGCCGAGGCTAAGGCTTTTATTTCCCTCATCGTTTATTCGAGTGGAGGCTTTTATTTTCTTAAATCTTAAACGTTACTCTGTCGAATTTTCTTTAAAATCTTTTCGTGTCGTTTACTTATTAAAGTCTTTCGTCTTTCATTTTTAGTCTTACCTTTATTTACGTTAAAATGTTTTTACAAGTTTTTAATTTTCTTTATCGCTTTAGTTTTTAATAGGTCTCGAGTAGTTTTAAAACGTGTTGCTTAGTGATTCGGAGTTTGTGAGTTTAGTGAGAGTGTTAAACGTTTGTGATTAAGTAATTGGAAAGATTACTTAGACGTGTGAGTTAATTATTTGAAGACGAAACCTTTGAACGATTATTTCATCGTCTTGAGTTAATATCTCTTCAAAAGATTAATTCAACAACTAATCTTCGGAGAAAGGAAATAACCCGTCACAAACTTTATACTTCAAGCTAACGAACTTATTCGCGTCGCTTTGCAAAAACATTGTCTTTTAAATTCATTACCGTTTTATTTACTTATCCGGCTTTAATTTTACCGCTTTCTTTAGTCGCTTATTTCATGCAACTTTACTGTTTCATTTATTACATTTCTCTTTACTCGTTTATTATTTCATGTCGTTTTACGGCTTTCCTTTACTTTAATTTGTCGTATGTAGTATAGATAAACCAAAATTCTTTTAACCCTATTCATCACACATATCTCACGGTCTTGAGTGACGAGATCCATATTCAAACCCTCGTTGGGACAACGAACTCGTTGTGTTTGAGCTTGCCTTTGCCTCCCCGAACACATCAGCTACAAGAGTGCAAAATTTTCTGGGAATAAATACATCTTTAACTGCACATATTTTGGAGGGTAGCAAGAGCTGTCGAAGATGCAGCACAAGAGCAAGAGCAATGAGGGAGTATTCTGGGCATTCAGTAGTAATGAGCAACCAGTTTTACAAGAAGCTTCTGTTATCTCAACATACTGCTTCTTCACAAGCTCCAGAATTTCCTCAACCTACTTTTTCAAAGGAAAGTACTGCTTCTCAGCATGGTGAGACTCAACCACCAACTCCCAATGATTATACTTCCACAGATGGGTCTCAAACATCTGGAGGAGATGAGGGAGTTATGGCTGATGAAGAAGTACTGGATAATTATGCTTTAAATAGGGAATTAAAGAGGCTGAAGAGAGCTTATGATGATCAAGCTGAACAAATGCTGCAGTTAAAGAATAAGTTCAAGAAATTGAAGAGGTTTGTTTGGCCACTTGTTAAACACTACATGTTATAGGTTAAGTCACAGCAGAAAAGTGGTCACAAACCTAAGTAAAAGAAAAGAAAGCTCAAGAAGCAGTCTTCATTTCCATTAGGGAGGAATTAGCAGAATCAGAATGTGAATGAAGATGCTGGTTTTGATAAGAATGAAGATGTTGATTTTGATAATGATGATCGTTTTAATGATAATATTCAAATAACACAACTTGAAGAAAACATTCCTCATCAAGATACTGCTGAGAGGAAGAGTGATGAAACTGAAAATATCAATCTTCAAAAAGCTGATATTGAAGTAATAAGTGGTGATACAGAGGTACTGGACTTGGAAGATACTGGTGTTGAAGTTGCTCAACGTACTGCTCATCACGGTACTGTGAGGCAATTTTCAATCACACCAAGGACTTTAGATTTTGAAGAAGATGTTGGTCCTTCTAATCCAGTTCAGCAAGAAGAAGAGATCAGGAAACATACTGACAGTGATGATGAGACTATTGCTGACATTATGCTGAATATGTCTAGATCTAAAGGGATTATCATTCCTGGAGAGGAATAATCTCAACCACCTTCTTCTGAGCCTACTCAAGAGATAGATCCCAAAGATAAAGGTAAAGGGATTTTAATTGAAAAGAAAAAGAAGAAGAAGCTGACTTTAGCAGATTTAAGAGCAATTGAAGTTGCTAAAAATGAAGAAGCTGCTAGAAAGTTTCAGGCTGAGTGATGAGTGCTCAAACACTCATCATTTTTGGTCAATCTGAACTGCAAAAACATATGAAAACACTCAAAAACGCATCAAAATGCATAAAATATCCAAGGATCGTGTTTTATATGTCTCAAATGCAAAATGTTTAAAAACAAATGAAAAACGAACAAATTTTGCATAATTGGCAGTTTCAGTCCCCCAGCTTTCTATGATTGGCAAAAATAGTCCCTGGAATTCAAAAATGTGGAGTTTCATCATTCAAGGTCTCTGAAATATTCTAAGTTGTCAAAATTGGTCCTTGAATGAATTTTGGGCAAATGGCAGAAAAGGTCCCTGAACTTTTGGATAATTACAAAAATGGTCCTTGGGTGTTTTAAAATGAAAAAAAATCATAAATGGTCCTTGGGTTAATGAAGTTTGGCAACATTGGTCCTTGTGATAAGCTTTAGAAGGTTAGCATGTTCAGTCCCTAAAGTTTCAGCTAATTACAAAATTGGTCCTTGTGGTTATCTTAGTACAAAGCAAACGGACCCTTATGTTTACTTAAACCCAAAAACAAAAGCAAAACCAATAACCCTTGGCCCATTACCCTTTCAAGCCCATACCCCGTGTTTAATAAACACTCGGTCAAACGGTCAACCCCAACATCCTTCCCCCTTTCCCTCCTTTCCACCATCACTGTAACCAAAACCACCCATGGCTTTGCTTCCATACCTTCCCCCAGTACTTAGCACATTAAATCTCACCTTGCTTGGCCCCAACAACCCCCCTCCTCATTTATTACCTCACCTAAACCACTAAAACTGCCCAATTCCACTTTCCCGCTTTTCCCGCCAATTCGAATCAAAGGGCTAGAATCAAAGAAAGCTTAAATTGATGGTTGGGATATAGTCTCTGGTCAACAAGAAGCATGTGGGCCTGCCAAGTAAGCACTGGAAGCACATGTGGAGGCTGGGATGGATTATTTTTATGTCATAGTATAAAGTAGTGGTAGTGGAAGCCATATGTAGTATGTATTAGTGTAACTTAGTTGACTTAGAGTTTATTTTTATCAGTTGTAATCAGTTTTCAAGCAATGAAAGTTTTATTTTAAGTTTACTTCTTGTTCCAAAATTTCAAGTTCCATTCAATAATTTCAATTGTTAGTTTAAAGTCAATCAATGATCATACGCTACTTGTAAGTTTATATAAGCTCAATCCTAAAGTTTTTAGAAGCTTCCTAAGCTTGTGCAACCTTTCTAAACTCAGTTTCATAAAATTACTTAAAATTATAAGAAGAATAAAAATAAAATAAAAAAATCATGTTCAATAGTTGAAGAAGGCTGGAGCAAGGTACATACAGGATCGCCTTGGGTTAGAGGTTTGTGGAAGCCATTAGGAAGTGGTACTTGGTCCTTGTTGCTTTGAAATAGCTTGGGAAGTTCTTGTAAGCTTAATTTTTAATCCTTACCCTTTTTATTGTAACAGTGTTACTTGTTGCTTTTCTGTGCATCTTTTGCTTGTTCATTGCTTATTAGAGTAGTAGTAATCATTAGGTTGTGGTTAGGATACAGTTGAATCAAGTTTCATTAGTTATCTGTGTTAGTAAAGGGTGTTTGGTATTGATTGTGTTGCTAAGCTTGGGTAGGTCTCATTGATCAAAGCCTGCTCCAACATCTCTCTTTATGCCTAATTAGTCCAAAACAGTCAAGGTTTTAGTGGTTATAAGCCTAAAAGTCAAAATAACTTTGATAATCATCTGACTAGTTAATCTGTTGAAGTATTTGGTTCCATATTCTCCATATTAGCTTAATAATTGGTAAACTAGCTTAATTTCACATCTCCTTAGCTTAAAACAACTTAATCAGTAAGTAGGATTGAATCAAACTTCATAATAGTCAATTGGTTAGTGTAATTCAAAAGTCAAATTTTGAAGAAAAAAGTTTTTGAATAAACTTTTGAATTTATTGTAGGGCTTAATTTTTGGAGTTAAGGCTTTTGCTTGTAGGATCTTGTCATTTTGTTGCTTAACTTCATCATAGTATTTTTAATAATTTTTAGTTAGTTGGTTAAACTGCTTATTTGTCCCTTTGCTTTTAGCACTTTTCAACAGATTCCCCTGTACTCAGGTTTGACCCACTTTTCTCAAAGCAATATCTTGTTCAATATTTGACCTTATGACTTGAACTTGGGTGATTTGGGAAGCCTGTTAGGGGTACTTGTTTGGTCTCTACTTGGTTTGGCCTTATTGGCTTATGTGATAGCTTATTGAGTCCCTTTTTGTTGTCTGTTTGCTACTGTTGTATGCTGATTCATCAGTATGCAATGAGCTTGTTGATTTTGTTGTTTCCATTTGATCCAGTGTTGTTTCATAATTGTTTTTAGTTGTTAGTGATTCATTGAGTTGGTTTATGCTTGCTTTTGCTTTTAGTTTGTGCTTATAAGATCATTGGCCTGATTGCTTATTTCCATAAGTTCACTTGTACTGAGAAATCACTACTGTGAATCCTTGTTTGTTTGCTGACTTGATTTTGCTAATTTAAGCTTGATTAGGGTTGTTTGTGATTATTCTCAGTTGTTTTTGCCAATTGCTTGCATCTTTGTGCTTATTTTACCAAACTGCCAAGTCAAAACTCACTACATCATCAGTGAATTCAGGCCAACTTGGCGTCCTTTTTTCTTGGTCCAGATCAAAAGCTTTCACTGAGTTCTTTGGTCCTATGGGAAGCCAGTTGAACTGACTTCTCATTTTCAGTCTTGTTTTGGGCTTGTTAACTCTTGCCATAGCTTAAACTAGGCCTACAAAAGCTTGTGAGGCCTGTTTGGGACTGATCTGGTATTGGAGTGCTCATTTGCTCATTCAGTGTTCTTATTTGCATGTTCTAGCTTCTAATCAGTGCAACAAAGTTGTTTTCACCTTGTTTCAGTTTTAGTAGCTTGTTCTTAGCTTACTAAAGCTTATACTCTCAATTTGACGCACTTTAGTGTACTGTGGGGCTTATTTGAGTGCACAGAGGTTATTTTCAAGTTCTAAATTTTTTGTCTTTATTAAAGTTGCTCAAAATCAGTGTACAAATAGTTTTGTAAAAAGAAAATCACAAAATCATCAATTTTAAATATAGTGATAGCTTCTATTTAATATTTCTTAGCTTTTTAGCTTATTTTCCAACTTTTTCATTAAGCACTTGCTGTTTTTATATTTTTCTTAACTTTCTGTCATCTTGTAGTATTTATAGAAGAAGTTTCAGATTTTTATTTGTTTGTTTAGTATTTATAGAAAATCAAAAATAGTTTAAATAATAATTAAATAGTAATTAATTAATAATATTTAGATAAATAGTGTAATAAATATATTTTCAGTTTTAAAATAAGTTTTAGGTTATTTTAGAATTTCCAAAATCTTATTTTCATGTATTTAGCTTAAATTAATATTAAATTGTATTTTAGTGTATTTTAAATAATTACTAAGTAGTTATTAATTAATAATAATTAATTAAATAGTGTAATAAATAATTTTATTTTTCTTAAATTTTTTTTTTCTCATTAGGTTTGTAAAAATATAATTTTCATACCCTAGGGATTAATACTGCTCTTCTTTCACTTTTAATTTTGTACGTAGACGTTTATTTAAACGTAAACGTACGTTTTTAGATCTTAAAACGTTTCTAGGATATTTGGTTTTACGTGTTTGTTGATATTAATCATTGGAATCATTTTCTTTACATTTCCTTAGTTTTAAATCACTATTATCCCATTCCCAGTCAAAATCACCTGATCACAGATCCGTTTTTGTACAATTGCACACCTCGTTGGGATTAAACGACCCAGGAATATTCTATACTCCTTGGTTTAGTATTGGCTCAATTGTTTGACTCTAGTTAAATAATAATTGGTAAACTAGCTTAATTTCACATCTCCTTAGCTTAAAACAACTTAATCAATAAGTAGGATTGAATCAAACTTCATAATAGTCAATTGGTTAGTGTAATTCAAAAGTCAAATTTTCAGGAAAAAAGTTTTTGAATAAACTTTAGAATTTCTTGTAGGGCTTAATTTTTGGAGTTAAGGCTTTTGCTTGTAAGATCTTGTCATTTTGTTGCTTAAGTTCATCATAGTATTTTTCATAATTTTTAGTTAGTTGGTTAAACTGCTTATTTGTCCCTTTGCTTTTAGCACTTTTTCAATAGATTCCCCTGTACTCAGGTTTGACCCACTTTTCTCAAAGCAATATCTTGTTCAATATTTGACCTTATGACTTGAACTTGGGTGATTTGGGAAGCCTGTTAGGGGTACTTGTTTGGTCTCTACTTGTTTTGGCCTTATTGGCTTATGAGATAGCTTATTGAGTCCCTTTTTGTTGTCTGTTTGCTACTGTTGTATGCTGATTCATCAGTATGCAATGAGCTTGTTGATTTTGTTGTTTCCATTTGATCCAGTGTTGTTTCATAATTGTTTTTAGTTGTTAGTGATTCATTGAGTTGGTTTATGCTTGCTTTTGCTTTTAGTTTGTGCTTATAAGATCATTGGCCTGATTGCTTATTTCCATAAGTTCACTTGTACTCAGAAATCACTACTGTGAATCCTTGTTTGTTTGCTGACTTGATTTTGCTAATTTAAGCTTGATTAGGGTTGTTTGTGATTATTCTCAGTTGTTTTTGCCAATTGCTTGCATCTTTGTGCTTATTTTACCAAACTGCCAAGTCAAAACTCACTACATCATCAGTGAATTCAGGCCAACTTGGCGTCCTTTTTTCTTGGTCCAGATCAAAAGCTTTCACTGAGTTCTTTGGTCCTATGGGAAGCCAGTTGAACTGACTTCTCATTTTCAGTCTTGTTTTGGGTTTGTTAACTCTTGCCCTAGCTTAAACTAGGCCTACAAAAGCTTGTGAGGCCTGTTTGGGACTGATCTGGTATTGGAGTGCTCATTTGCTCATTCAGTGTTCTTATTTGCATGTTCTAGCTTCTAATCAGTGCAACAAAGTTGTTTTCACCTTGTTTCAGTTTTAGTAGCTTGTTCTTAGCTTACTAAAGCTTATACTCTCAATTTGACGCACTTTAATGTAATGTGGGGCTTATTTGAGTGCACAGAGCTTATTTTCAAGTTCTAATTTTTTTGTCTTTATTAAAGTTGCTCAAAATCAGTGTACAAATAGTTTTGTAAAAAGAAAATCACAAAATCATCAATTTTAAATATAGTGATAGCTTCTATTTAATATTTCTTAGCTTTTTAGCTTATTTTCCAACTTTTTCATTAAGCACTTGTTGTTTTTATATTTTTCTTAACTTTCTGTCATCTTGTAGTATTTATAGAAGAAGTTTCAGATTTTTATTTGTTTGTTTAGTATTTATAGAAAATCAAAAATAGTTTAAATAATAATTAAATAGTAATTAATTAATAATAATTAGATAAATAGTGTAATAAATATATTTTCAGTTTTAAAATAAGTTTTAGGTTATTTTAGAATTTCCAAAATCTTATTTTCATCTATTTAGCTTAAATTAATATTAAATTGTATTTTAGTGTATTTTAAATAATTACTAAGTAGTTATTAATTAATAATAATAAATTAAATAGTGTAATAAATAATTTTATTTTTCTTAAATTTTTTTTTCTCATTAGGTTTGTAAAAATATATTTTTCATACCCTAGGGATTAATACTGCTCTTCTTTCACTTTTAATTTTGTACGTAGACGTTTATTTAAATGTAAACGTACGTTTTTAGATCTTAAAACGTTTCTAGGATATTTGGTTTTACGTGTTTGTTGATATTAATCATTGGAATCATTTTCTTTACATTTCCTTAGTTTTAAATCACTATTATCCCATTCCCAGTCAAAATCACCCGATTACAGATCCGTTTTTGTACAATTGCACACCTCGTTGGGATTAAAGGACCCAGGAATATTCTATACTCCTTGGTTTAGTATTGGCTCAATTGTTTGACTCTAGTTGACCAAATCCTTGGTCAGTTTTAGTTGACTGTTCAGAGCCAATCACTGAGTTTTGAAGCTAATGCGATAGCCAGTCCTTCCAATCATGGAGGTAACCAATTCCGTCCTCCGATGGAACCCGAACTATCGTCCCAACCACTACCCTGGACCTCCCGGTTTTAATCAAAATCAAAATGTTCAAAACCGTAACCAAAATTTCCAAAGCCAAAACCGAAGGTTTCCAAAATCAAGGTTTCCAAAACCAAGGAATCTTTAACCGAAACCAAGGCCAGGGTAATTTCAACCAAGGGAATTTTCATGGACATAACCAAAATCAAGGAAATTTTTAAAACCAAGGTCCTAATCAAAACAACCGAGGTTAAAATTTTCCTAATCAAACTCAAGCCATTGTTCCTACTAGACCATCATCTGATGAGTTATTAAAACAATTCATGAAATCCCAAGAGGAAATGAATAGGTTATTGGTCAGCCAGATTTCTGAGATCAAGATATCTTTAAATGATTGACCCTCGGGCTCAGGAAAACTTCCGAGCAACACAATCGCTAACCCGAGGGGCGATGCTAAGGCGATCACAACCAGGAGTGGTGCTTCTTATGATGAACCCGCAATTCCTACTACCTCTTCTTCCTCCCTTCCAAAGGTAGTGGAACGTGAACCTAAGGCGACTAAGGACAAAGTGCAATTTACAAGCCTACAAAGTACCGCACATGCCCATCCTCAGGTTGTCCAAAAAACAAAACCCAAGCCGGGAGTTGTCTTTGAACCTCCAATGACTCCGCCTGAGACCCCTAAATCCAAAACTTCTATTCCTTACCCATCACGCTTAAATGAACAAAAGCTCCGAGAAAAAGCCAGTCATCAAATGGATAAATTCTTTCAAATCTTCCAAGAATTACACTTTGACATAAGTTTTTTGGATGCTATCATTCTGATGCCAAAGTTTGCATCCACACTCAAACACTTGTTAAGCAACAAGGAAAAGCTGTTTGAAATGGCAAAAACTCCACTTAACGAGAACTGCTCAGCAGTTTTGTTAAAGAAGCTTCCCGAGAAGCTTGGAGACCATGGAAAATTTCTCCTACCTTGTGTATTTCCAGGGATGTTTGAATGCTTTGCCCTTGCCGATCTTGGTGCAAGCATTAACCTGATGCTTTCTCTTCCGGAACTTACTCCTACTTGCATGACTCTTGAGCTTGCAGATCGTTCAATTTCTCGTCCTCTTAGCATTGCTGAGGACGTATTCGTGAAAGTAGGAAAGTTCCAATTTCCAGCTGACTTCGTGGTGGTTGATTTCAATGCTGATCCACGGGTTCCTCTCATTCTTGGAAGAGGATTCCTAAGAACGGGTCGTGCTCTCATTGATGTATTTGAGCAAGAAATCACATTACGTGTGGGTAATGAAGCTGTCACTTTTAACCTCGATCAAACTTCGAGGTATTCCTCAAATTATGACTCTGAATCGGTTAACCGAATAGATGTTATTGATGTTGCTTTGGAGGAGTACGCTCAAGAAGTTCTTGGTTACGTTCATAATTCTTCGGGTGGTGATTCCACTCCGTCTTCTCAACCTATCAATTCCGACTCTTCCCCTTCTCTCACTCCGTTTGAGGGAAGTGATTTCCTTTTGGAAGAGTCGAGGCTTTTCTCAAAAGTGATTCAGTTCCAGATGGAATTGATAACAATGAGATTGATCTGGAGGGAGATCTTCTTCTCCTCGAGAAATTGTTGAATCAGGACAATTCTCCTCCCCTCCCTCCCGTAGAACTTCATAACGAGGAAATCAAGTCTGTTGAGAAAACTGATGAATTTCCCGAGGTCGAACTCAAGGAGTTACCTCCTCATCTCGAGTACGCATTTTTGGAGGGTGATGATAAATTGCCCGTCATAATTCCTAAGGACTTGAGTAAGGAGGAAAAGACTGCTCTCATGAAGGTCTTGAAGTCACACAAGCAAGCAATTGCTTAGAAACTCTCCAACATCAAGGGTATTAACCCTGAATTTTGTACTCACAAAATTTTAATGGAGGATGACTTCAAGCCGGCAGTTCAACATCAAAGACGGGTAAATCCTAAAATTCATGAGGTTATCAAACAAGAGGTTCTAAAACTTCTTGATGCCGGATTGATTTATCCCATCTCGAATAGTCCCTGGGTTAGTCTCATTCATTGTGTTCTGAAAAAGGGTGGCATTACTGTTTTCACAAATGAAGAAAACGAGTTGATTCCAACTCGATTGGTTATTGGGTGGCGAGTCTGCATTGACTATTGCAAATTAAATGAAGCCACCCGTAAAGATCATTTTCCTCTACCCTTCATGGACCAAATGCTTGAGAGATTGGCGGGGAATGAATACTATTGTTTCCTCGACAGTTTCTCGGGTTATTTTCAGATCCCCATTGATCCACAGGATCAAGAGAAGACTACCTTTACGTGCCCTTATGGAACCTTTTCTTATAAACGTATGCCTTTTGGCTTATGTAATGCTCCTGGCACATTTCAAAGGTGCATGATGGCCATATTCTCTGACATGATCGGGAAAACAATGGAGGTCTTCATGGATGACTTCTCGGTCATTGGGGATTCCTTTCAGACATGTCTCTCCCATTTGGAAACTATGTTAAAACGGTGTGAAGACACCAATATTTGTCTAAATTGGGAGAAGAGCCATTTTATGGTCAAAGAGGGCATTGTCCTCGGCCATAAGATTTCCAAAAACGGGATTGAGGTTGACAGAGCTAAAGTTGACCTCATTGCTAAATTGCCTCATCCCACCACCGTCAAAGGTATTAGGAGTTTTTTGGGCCATGCCGGATTCTATCGTAGATTCATACAAGATTTTTCCAAAATCGCCCGGCCCCTGACCCATCTCCTTGAGAAGGATGCTCCTTTTATCTTCTCACCGGAGTGCATCGAAACTTTTAAAACATTAAAGAAAAAGCTTACCGAGGCACCGATTCTCGTTGCCCCCGACTGGGACTTGCCATTTGAGCTCATGTGCGATGCAAGTGATTTTGCTATCGGAGCAGTCCTGGGGCAACGCAAAACCAAACACTTTCAGCCGATACACTATGCAAGCAAAACAATGACCGAGGCTCAAACACATTACACCTCTACGGAAAAAGAGCTATTAGCCGTGGTGTATGCCTCTGAAAAGTTTCGGCCATATTTGATCTTGACCAAATGCGTAGTGTATACGGACCACTCGGCTCTCAAATACATCTTTGCAAAACAAGATGCAAAGCCGAGATTGCTTCATTGGGTTCTCCTCCTACAAGAATTTGATATCATTATACGTGATAAAAAAGGTGCTGAGAACCTAGCTACTGATCATTTGTCCCGATTAGAGAACCCACACCAAGATGTTTTTGAGAAAAAGGAAATAAGTGAAACATTTCCTCTCGAGACACTAAATGCGATTGCTTTTCGTGGAGATTCTACCACCCCATGGTTTGCTGATTTCGCAAATTACCATGCGGGAAACATGATAGTGAAAGGGATGTCGTCCCAACAGAAGAATAAGTTCTTCAAAGATGTTAAACATTACTTCTGGGACGACCTCTACTTATTTAAAATTTGTTCCGATCAAGTCATCCGGCGGTGTGTTTATGGTCAGGAAGCCACTGAAATTCTCATGGCTTGCCATGCTGGTCCCACGGGGGGCCACCATAATCCAAACTACACCGCCAAAAAGGTGTTTGATTCCGGTTTCTACTGGCCCACGATTTATAAGGATGCCCAGGAATTGGTCAAATCCTGTGACGCTTGTCAACGTCACGGGAATCTTTCACAAAAGAATGAAATGTCACAAAATGCAATTCAAGTTTGTGAAATCTTTGACGTATGGGGCATCGACTTTATGGGGCCATTTCCGTCATCTCATGGAAATAAGTATATACTCCTGGCTGTTGACTATTTGTCAAAATGGGTTGAAGCAAAAGCTTTACCCACTAATGATGCCCGAGTTGTTGTGAGATTTTTAAAAGCTCTTTTTGCTCGATTTGGAACTCCACGTGCTATAATTAGTGATCGTGGTACGCATTTTTGCAATGACAAATTTGATAAAGTCATGCAAAAGTATGGTGTAACTCACCGTCTTTCTACTGCGTACCACCCTCAAACAAGTGGACAAGTTGAAGTCTCCAATCGGGGCATTAAAAGAATATTGGAAAGAACCGTTGGTGAAAATCGTGCATCGTGGTCGGATAAATTAGATGATGCACTCTGGGCTTTCCGCACAGCTTACAAAACACCCATCGGGTGTACGCCTTACAAGCTTGTGTACGGGAAAGCATGCCATCTACCGATCGAGCTTGAGCACAAAGCCTATTGGGCCCTCAAGCATGCCAATTTCGACCTCCAAACTGCGGGCGATCATCGGAAAGTTCAAATGACTGAATTGAATGAACTTCGAGATCAGGCCTATGAAAACTCTTTGATCTACAAGGAAAAAACAAAGAAGCTCCATGACTCAAAGATCAAAAACTGCATTTTCAACGTTGGTGATCGAGTCCTTCTTTTCAACTCTAGATTAAAGATCTTTTCGGGTAAATTGAAGACCCGTTGGACTGGCCTATTCACTATTGCAAAGGTTTATCCTTATGGCACCGTCGAATTATCTCAAAATGACGGACCAAATTTCAAAGTGAATGGGCATCGTTTGAAACATCACTTTGGAGAGGACATACCATCCATGGTTGTCCCGGATCTCCAAACTTTCCCCAAGGACAAATGAATTCGGGGATCGAGTCAAGCTAGCGACTCGATGAACAAAAACAGTAGCACAACATGGGTTTTCACCCATGTCTGTGACTTCTTTCTACTTTCTAACACCCAAGTGTGGGGGAGTGGCCGCCCCTGCTGCTGTTTGGAATGTATATATGTATATTTCAAAAAAAAATGTGTGTATTTGTATGTATAATATAAATAAAGTGAAAAATAATATTTCCACGGTTAGCCTAGAATATTGCCTCTTTTCTGTTCAAAGAGTCGGCATAATAGCCGGGACTTTGAATATTGAGGACAATATTCAATTCTAAGTGGGGGGGGGGGATTCTAGCGAATTTTATCACATTATACCATCTAGTACCCCCGTTTTTGGCCAAATTTTTATTTTTTTTTCACTTTATTTCAAAATTTTTGTGGTTATCAGTCCGCCATGTCTAACCGACAAAAGGATTGACTAATCCAGGAGCAAACGGCTCTCGGTAAAGATTAATCAAATCCGTTTATGGCTTGCAATTTGCCAAAAATTGTATGGTAATCGACTCACCATATCTTTTATAGTGAAGAGTTGGCTAGCCCGCAAGGTTATGGCTTGTTGTAAAGGCAGTGGAAAACCATAATTGGTAATCAACTCACCAAAGATAATAACTATATTTTATCTAAGAGTTGGCTAGTCCAGAAGCAAACGACTTTTGGTAAAGACAAATCAAATCCGTTGAAAGCTGGTGGTTTGCTCAAAATTATATGGTTATCGGTGTACCATGGTTCTTACTTGAACTGAAACATTTGGCTATTCCAGAAGTGATGGCTTTTGGTAAAGAGACTTAAAATCCATTAAATTTTCATAAATGATTGCTAGGGACTAGCAGTAGTTTATTGTGGGTGATTGATGAGTGCTCAAACACTCATCATTTTTGGTCAATCTGAATTGTAAAACATCTGAAAACACTCAAAAATGCATCAAAATGCATAAAATATCCAAGGATCGTGTTTTATATGTCTCAAATGCAAAATGTTTAAAAACAAATGAAAAACGAACAAAGTTTGCATAATTGGCAGTTTCAGTCCCCCAGCTTTCAAAGATTGGCAAAAATAGTCCCTGGAATTCAAAAATGTGGTGTTTCATCATTCAAGGTCCCTGAAATATTCTAAGTTGTCAAAATTGGTCCTTGAATGAATTTTTGGGCAAATGGCAGAAAAGGTCCCTAAACCTTTGGATAATTACTAAAATGGTCCTTGGGTGTTTTAAAATGAAAAAAAAAATAAAAAATGGTCCTTGGGTTAATGAAGTTTGGCAACATTGGTCCTTGTGATAAGCTTTGAAAGGTTAGCATGTTCAGTCCCTAAAGTTTCAGCTAATTACAAAATTGGTCCTTGTGGTTATCTTAGTACAAAGCAAACGGACCCTTATGTTTACTTAAACCCAAAAACAAAAGCAAACCCAATAACCCTTGGCCCATTACCCTTTCAAGCCCATACCCCGTGTTTAATAAACACTCGGTCAAA
>LBNU01015739.1:101419-135199 GCA_014162995.1 Artemisia annua
CATTGTACATGTATTTGATCAAGATAATTAACTCGCCACCAATAAAAATATCCTTTATTCCAACAAATCGTGTTTATCATATCCCTACACCTAACGTTACAACCCTTGAAAAGCCCTCTTTGATAGTTTATCTTAGGTGCTTACTCCTAGTGGAGGAGGTTTTTGATCCTTTCACAAGCCTATGGTAATCTATTTGCTAAGGGGCTAGTGTATGATTTCCGTGCTTTTTATGACTAGGGTGGAATAACTATTTGTTGTAATTACTTTTATATTACTGTTAAATGACCACTAGCTCATATTTTGATTGGAATAAAAGCGCAATTGCTTGAGGACAAGCAAATCTCAAGTGTAAGGGTATTTGATAAGGCGAAAAGTGTTACGCTTTTAGGGGGTCATTTAATCCCTAAATCGTTATTTTATGATCAAATATTGCCTTAAATCGTTCCTTTTGTCATTTTAGGTACCTTGGAGAAGAAATCTGAAAAAGGAAGCATTTTGGACGTTTTTGGAGCATAAAAGTGAAGAAAACGATAAAGTCAAGAAATCAAGCTGGAACAGTACCTGACGGCGTCAAAAGTCACAAGGTGACGCTGTCACTCTTCGACAAAAGAGGTGGATTTATATTTTACCCGATGCTCAAGAGAAGAAATCAAGGATTAACACCTGACCACGTACCTGAAGGGGTCAACTTTATTTGGGAGTAGGCCATCTGGTTATAATTTAAAGAGAGATGGCCTAGAACTATTATAACCTGACGGCGTCAGGTGTATTTGGGAGTAGGCGATCTAGTGTTAACTTAAAGAGAGATGGCCCAGAATTATTATAACGTGACGGCGTCAGGAATAACACCTGATGGCCATCTAGTGTACGGGCTGACGCCGTCAGAGTGGGCCTGACAGATAATTGCCTATAAATATAACCTCATAACTTCACTTTTTGTGAGCCCCCAACCCTAGGTCCGATTTTGGGGTTTGGGTAGGTGTTTTTCCAGTAGATTAGAAGGCTTGTATCATTACTTTATCATCTTTGATCATTGATTTGATCATTGAAGTGTGTGTAACTTTTGGGAGAACTTTAGGGTTAAACCATAGGTCGAATTTTCTGCCTTTTTCAAGGGCTTTTCACCCTTGATTCTTCCATGATTAATTAAAGATAAGTATTCTATCAATTCATTTAATATGTCTATGTGTTGTGTGATTATATCTTATGCTTGTCTTTCAATTAACATGCTAGGCTAGATTTCTCTTGTGTTTGCTTAGATCTAATGAAACCTAGCTATTGATTACTTGTTGTTGGTTTGTTATTGATTGTTGTGTGTGGGTGATGTCGATGTTAGGCTTAAGAAAACTGGCTAACCTCCTATATGGTAACTTGCTTGAACGTCTTAAGAAACATGAATCGGATGTGTACTACGATTATATGGTTGTATTTAATGCATAAGCGAATTCTAGTGATCCCATGTTAGGAGCTTTTAGTCGGCTCGACATAGGAGTGAAGTAGGAGCTTATAGAGTTAGGGAAGATCGTACACGGCCCTACGAATGGTTTAAAGGAATACAACCCGTCATCCACACAATTGTAACAAACCAATTAACCGGTAAAAGATAGCTAGGGAGTAAGGAAATCTAAGTAAACACACTTTTCTCCATATAAGTTTCACAACCAATTTACTTTTCTTGTTATTTTATTTTATTTGCAATAGTAGATATTTGGGTTAGTTGATTAGCAACTAATTCCGCCCACTCTTCCAAATACCCGAGATTTTACTTGCTTTCATAAAATATAAAAATACAAAAAGAATCATCCCTCAACCCTTAGACCTAAATTAGAGTAGTTTTCAATCCTAACGACACTATTCCCCGAGAGAACGATCAATCCCCCGGTACTTGCCACTTCACTATACTACATCGGTCACGTACACTGCCTGGTGGGGGTTGTAAGCTTCTCAAGATCCCTTGAGAGGTAAAACCTATTGCGAAGGTTGCAAAACCCACGCATCAGCTTAACAACTATACCTTCTACAAGATCCATTTCTACACAAGTCTACAATCATGTCTCAACCACCATACTACAACTTTCAACATCAACAACCGTATCATCGAACACAACAGTATCGTCAGCAACAACCGTTTCAACCAGAACCGTATCAACATCAACAACCTTATCAACAACCATATCAACAACATCACACATTTTCTCAACAACATCTCATGATGCACCAACATTTTACAACAACCTTCTCTCATGCAACAACCATCAATGCAACAAACAACTCCACCGTCAAAATAGACTCACTGGTTTGACCAAATGTGTGAAGTTATCACTACTCAACAATCAAGGCATGAAGCTGGATCACTCGACACACCCCCAACGCTCACACCCGGTAATTATGTACAATGGGCAAGTCGTTTCCTATGGTTTATTAGTAACACTCCCAAAATAGAGAATCGTGGAAGCATACAAGTATTTGGGGTGCTACGAAAATTGGATATCACAACACAAGATATATATAGAGAACGGATAGAAACCCGTTTTAAAATCTGATACATAATTAAGTCAAATTTGTCATACATAAGTTCAGTTTCAAATCAAGTATAGCCCAGTACACATTGGTCCCAAAAGTTTCAGAGTTACGCTTATGTAAAAACATTTATTATTCTTATGACCATCGCCATGCCATGCCTTCAACAAGAACATACTTAAGCACCTGAAAAACATGCTAAAAGTCAGCTAACGCTGGTGAGTCTATAGATTTAAAGTAAATAGCACATATGGACCATAGCAATAATCAGCAAGCACACACTAATACCGTATGCAACACTAAGCTCAACCAACCGAACTAGACAAAAGTATGCCAAAGGCATAAGTACAAATAAAGGTGCCCGCGAGTGGTAATCCCCAGTCACTCGGCAAAAGGTCGTCATGGTATACGTCCTCTTTGGCCTAATGCGTGGCCAACCGAACGGAGGAGTCACCCTCAATAGATCTATTTATAACATACGCGTTTCCCAGCAGGAATTGACGGTTGTTGATAGTGGGCAAAATGGGATTCAAGCAAACATAGGTTTTTCCGCAAACAAATGTGTAAAAACAAGTTCAGTTTAGGTCCATGAAAACAGTTTTGCATGTTTCTCACCCCAAGTTTATAAAACAGTGCTTATAAGAAAATGGGGCTATAAACTCACCTTAGGGATATAAATCTGCTTAGCAAAATCGAATAGTACAGTGCAACCGCTCCGACACGCGACCTAGTTAAGTATGGTAAGTTTTAGTACAAAGCTCATGTGTTACATGTTTTGCCTCTTGTGAAAAGGTTTTTATGCGTGACCAAGTGCTTATGTATTCCTTGCTTGCTGTGTGGTACGTACGTTAAAATAGTTTGTTATATATGCTCATGGTGATGGCTCATGGTTAAAATGTATGGTGTGAGCGCGTACATGACGGAACATCCGTACGTTGTGCTCGTAGTTGTAATTCATAAGAAATATATATCTATATATATATATATATATATATATATATATATATATATATATATATATATATATATATATATATATATATATATATATTAAGTAAAGCTTATAATTATGTATTTAATTAATTTAAAATTAATTAACTTGTGTTGAGAAAATAATATAATAATAGTGCTAGTTGAGGAATATTATATTACAAATATTATTTATAATATAATTTTAATTATAAGTATTTGAAATAAATTCCTTTGTATTTAGAAAAATTATATATATCCAAGTATTTTTGCAAAATATGCTAAGTGTTATAATTTTTAGAAAATTTGGGCATGACCCTTTCGTTTATTCAACGTTTTCATATTCCTCAAATATTGCAATTTTCTCAACATACCATTCGTTTACTCTATTTGCGAAATTTAGTACGTAACGTATATATTATCCACTATAATATAATTATCGATATAATTCGTTCTATGATACAAAATAATCATAGCAAGTTCAAATATGCGACAAAACTCAGTTTCGTCATCCGAAAAGCTTATTGGGCCTAAAATTTACCATTGGGCCCATTAGCCCAAAAATTGGCCCAAATCCAATTAATCCGGTTTAAGTTACGATATATATATCGTTATATATCAAATTTAATTTTTATACGTCCGATAACAGTTTTTGGTTAAAAAGTCAAAGTTGGAAAAATGTCCATTGGGCTCGGCTACTGTTCACCGAACACCCCTATTGGGCTCAAAACATTCACTTGGCCCAATAACCAAATTTTAGTGTTCATAATTATATAACTTCATATAATTAAAAGTGATTAGCACTTATAATTAAGTTTTAATCCTCAAAACTCAAATTTGGTCATTTCTCATCTCATTCGACCCAAAATAATTATTTTAGGCCAAAAATATTTTATTTTACCAAAAATTGTATTTTTACTAATTAAATGTAATTAGTTACGGTTAATTCGATATTTGCTCAATAATAATATTTCAAGCAAAACTTCCACCAATTCACCACTTGAGCCAAAATTTTATGTTTTTCAAAACCCCAATAATTTCATATTTTTAATATAAGCCGATTTACATATATACATGTAAAAGTGTATATATTGTCTTAAAATCGCGTAATTAGCATAAATTACATTCGTATCATCAAATTAATACCACAAGCAACAAGATTTACCACACAAGCAAGAAATATTCATATTAACTCATAGCATTTAATATGGGTCGATTTCCATGCATGCAACCTTATATATATATTTTTGTCAACTTAGCAAAACATTTACATTTAGCACTTGGTAACCTCATTTAACATCACAAGAACATGTTTTAAGCAAGATTAGAAAAGTTTTGATGTTTCCTTACAAAGGTGTGTTTGGTTCATGGCTAGGAGGAACAAGAGAAGACCCAAAAGCTTCAAGTTTAACCCAAATAATCTTGATCTTCAAAAATTTATGTATGAAATGTGTGTGTGTGTGTGTGTGTGTGGCCGGTTCAAGAAGCACAAGGAAGAAAGAAAATGAGTTTGAGATGGGAATGAGAAGATTACATGTAATATGGTTAATAGATTTGGTTATTAAGTTGTAAAGTGGATAATAGGGTGCACCTTGGATTATAAGGTTAATTGCATGTGATTTTTTTGTTAGTTGGTGTTAGGTGGCCGGTGGTATCCAAAGGGGGGGGGGATCAAATAAGAGTTTTGTCCCTCGTTGGTATATCGTGTGTCGGTTTAAGCTTAAACGTCACCGAAATGTCCCGGTTTGACGTTTTTGGACACGTATACGTAAAATAAAGTTTTTAGCCACGTTTTTGTCCGAAATGTAATAAAATGTTATTACTAAATCAAAAATATATTTTCTTGACTTTTACCATAAATACTGTGGTGTCGGTTCGCGTGCGGCGTTGTTTTTCAGAAAATGTGAGAAAGCTCTCAGTAAATTACGAAACTTGTCAGTAACTATCCGAAATGGATTAATTTAGGTTTACTGACAAAAATAAACTTTTTCAGTAGTGACTGTAAGCTACAGTGTGCAGGACAGCTCTCGAAAATGTTCAGAAATGTACAGAAACATGCAGAAATGGGCAAAAATGCATATAATACTCAAAATAAATATAATAAATAGAGATTTATTATTAAATAAATTTGTGAAAATTACCATTTGTCACATTATTGAACTCAAGAAACCCCATGGCAAATACATGAGAAAAGTAATCACTGAAGGTCCCTTTGAAACACCAACTACAACTGTAGCAGGTGATCCGAATGCTAATCCACCAAGACCTGAATCTATAGCCCCTCTTGCTGACAATCAACTCACTGCTGAACAACTTCTTTTAATGCCCAAAATTGCCATCACTTTTACTTCATAAAGAAGCGGATGAATATGCCATTATCTACATTCTTTAGGGAATACCAAATCCGATTTTTCGAAGTGTTGATGCTCAAAAGACAGCTAAGGCTATGTGGGAACACGTTCATCTCTTAATGGAAGGCACTCAATTGAATCAAGAGGACATAGAATCTAAGCTTTATATGGAATACACACATTTCATGATTGAACCAATGGAATCACTTGAGTCGTATTACCATTGCTTCACAAACATAATTAATGACCTTGACAGACACAACATCATCTTACCAAAGATTGCTATCAACACTAAGTTTCTAGGATGTCTCGGTCCTGATTGGCAAAACTATGTGACGTTTGTTCGCCAAGCAAAAAATCTTCACGATACACCATATGGTTTGTTGTATGACTACCTGAAGCACCATCAGCATGATGTGGACAAAGATCGAGCTCTTCGAGGAAACTTCTCACCGCCTCCAACTCCAAACTCTTTGGCACTCATTGCTCTTTCCCATGTTGCTACTCCACCATTGTCAAACCATGTTTATGCTCAAGAACTGAACTACTTTAGCTACCCTCAACAGAACCCATCTCCTCAATACTCTTCTTATGATTCTACACTGCAACAACATGCAAATCAATTTGCCTCTTATGACAACAATGACACCTTGTACAACAACAACACTGTTAATGATGATGACGACGAGGACTTTAACAACTTGAATAAAGGAATTGCACTCATCGCTCGTGCTTTCAGCAAATTCTCAAACAAGTCCAACAATTGTCTTCGCACATCTTCAAACACAAGGAATCAAGCTGTTATTCAAGATGGTCGGGTTGGAATACAGAATCGTCATAGTGGAAGATTTGGTTCAGGTGGTTATGTGGGAAATTCAAGTAATGGACAGAGGTTTAACAACAATGGGGGATTTAGGAACAATGCTAGTGCTCCTCAAAGAAAGGCTGAAGTTGTTGAAACTGGGAACAATGAATCTGGGAATACAGTCATTAGATGCTACAACTGCAACGGGATAGGTCACTTGGCAACTGCATGTCCTTCACCGAGAACTCAAGGCAGCAAGTATCACAAGCAAGCATTACTTATAGCTCTTAAAGATGAGGCTAGTGGAAATGTCACTGCTAAGGATAACAGCTTCATGGCCAATGCACAATCTGATGATGACATGGAAGATCTCGAAGCTAATGCTGCTGTTATGCTCATGGCCAACATGCAGGAACTCCATTTGAGCGATTCGGGCCTAGTGTATGACACTGACGGTCTGTCTCAGGTATCTGATCTTAACACATGCCTAATACATTCAATTGCTTCCCCATCTGCATCTGCATCAGACAAGGAACAAGTTGGTCAAAATGACTCATTGTTATCTACTCAAAAGAATGATAAAATGAACACAATGGTTACATATGATGATTATGAT
This sequence comes from Artemisia annua, assembly GCA_014162995.1. Lineage (NCBI taxonomy): Eukaryota > Viridiplantae > Streptophyta > Magnoliopsida > Asterales > Asteraceae > Artemisia > Artemisia annua. The sequence goes on from LBNU01015739.1 coordinate 108,681, forward strand.
CAAATCGACCCAGTTGTCACATTTGATGATTCAATTGCCTCAATGGCTTATGATAACAATGATCCAATTGAACAGTAAGAGCCTATGACTGATCTAGATTCAGAGCTTAAGACATTACTCATGACTAGTCAATCTCAGAACATTAAATGTCAAGAACTTAATGCTAGATTAAAAGAAAAAAAATGCATTATTAACTAGGGATCTTGAGTGCTTGAAAATACAACTCACAAACCTTGAAAACAGAGATAATTGGGAAAAAAGTTTTGAAGTCGCTTTTCAACAGTCTTATCTTAAGGAAAAATATTTAGAACATCAAATTCGATTGTTAACTGAATCTAATAACAGCTTGACTTCAAAATTGGAACAACAAGCGTTTAAACATAAGCAACAAATTGCACATCTCAATGAAGTAATTTTGAAAACTAAAACTGAGTTGTCAACTTGTCAAGCTGATTTCAAAGAACATAAACATAAGTCAAGAGAAAAAGTTAAGTCATATCTAGATGAAATTGTTGAATTGGAACACAAACTTAAAGAGTTTCAAAATGTGGTATATAAAACTGGTAATTCAATCACAACTATACAAAAGTTCACAGTAAAACGAACAAACAATGGACATGGCTTTGCCATTGGGAGTGATTCACCATGTTTTTTACACACAGCACTCAAAGAGATTCCGAAGTTATATAGTGCAGAACAATTATCTGATGATAAAATTGTGCATACTGTTGTATATGATTGTGAGGAATAAGAGGAACAAGAAGAAGAGAGTCAATAAAAAATGAGCAACATTGAATATAATAAACCTTTTGACTACTCTAAAATGCCTCCCACTAACGAGACATTTGTTCCTCAAAAAGATAAATCTGAACAACCATGGTTTATTCTGAAAGCTTATGATTCTACTTCCAACGTTGTTCCTGTCAAACCAGTGGTGCAAATAAATGGTCCTTTACCATGTGATGAAAAACTTCAACCTCTTCCTACACGTTGTCTTGTACTTCGGTATTTTGACACGTTCAAGGAAGGTATTGAATTTTTAGAACAAGCAATTGAATGAAATTTTAAAATAACAGTTTTCACTTTTATTTCTCCTCATGAGAAAGAAAAGAGAGAAGTGTTTCAAAAACAATTTTTACCACATGTTCAACATTTGCGTTTATGTGCTAACCTCTGGGAACAGGAACTTCAAAAAGAAGTAAAATCTATGATGGATGTTTTTCAAGCAACCGAACAATCGATTTTAAGGCATAATCATAGAAACAAAGTTTTACAAAATGACGCAGATCGACTCTTGGAATATGTTCCAATGCTGATATACTATCTGTTATTATGAATTCTCTTTACGAATCTGGTACTTCTATGATTGTGGATGATCACTGTGATGATATTGAATTGTTGACTAAACAAGTTGAGACGTTAAAGAATGAAAATGACAAACTTGTAAAACACAACGATGATGTGCAAAATAAACTTTCAAAAGAGATTTTACAACTGAACAAAAAGCTTGAATGGTGTCAAAACAAAAGTCTTGATTTCGAATTGCAATTGCAAAGTCTTAATTCTTCAACATCTTTTCATAATGAAACTGTGGAGCTAAAAAGTCAAATTTCAAAATATGAAAAGGATATTGCTGATTTCCAAGAAGAAACCAAGTATTGTCAACAAAGTCGAAATAACTATTTTTACTCAAATAACAAGTTTCACAGTGAAATTCAAGATAAGCAGCACATCATCATTGAGAAAATCAAAGCAATTGAAAAAGGAAAGTTTGTGAACACAAATGTAGTTGCACCAGGAATGTACAAATTAGACATAACAACTACAGAAACACACACTCCGAATTCTAATTTGGATCCTTCCACTTCTACAGGAATAGTTGCCACTACCAGCGTTAGCAGATCCAAGCATAAAAGTAACAAATGGAAGAATAGGATTTTGCAACGTAGAAGAGCAAAACTAGAAGCCTCTAAGGTAGAATACCACCTTAGGACTTTGAATAATACTCATGTTACACCTGATTTAGATTCTGATTTGGCAAATTGTAATCGTAATCTTTGTGTAACGAATGATGAACCTTTAAATGTTTTGAATGTTAATGCTTCATGTGTGTTTTGTCGTAATAGTATTTTATCTGGTGATCATGCTAAATGTGTAGCAAATTCTCTTTTATCTCGTCATAAGAAATGTACATCTAGCAGAAAATCTAGGCCCACCAATGCTTATAAATCTGTGCTAGGAATTAAGCCAAGTGTAGTTTCTAAGGATGATTTAGTCACCCCCGTAGTAGCGAACAATAATCCTAGGAATTAGACATAACAACTACAGAAACACACACTCCGAATTCTAATTTGGATCCTTCCACTTCTACAGGAATAGTTGCCACTACCAGCGTTAGCAGATCCAAGCATAAAAGTAACAAATGGAAGAATAGGATTTTGCAACGTAAAAGAGCAAAACTAGAAGCCTCTAAGGTAGAATACCACCTTAGGACTTTGAATAATACTCATGTTACACCTGATTTAGATTCTGATTTGGAAAATTGTAATCGTAATCTTTGTGTAACGAATGATGAACCTTTAAATGTTTTGAATGTTAATGCTTCATGTGTGTTTTGTCGTAATAGTATTTTATCTGGTGATCATGCTAAATGTGTAGCAAATTCTCTTTTATCTCGTCATAAGAAATGTACATCTAGCAGAAAATCTAGGCCCACCAATGCTTATAAATCTGTGCTAGGAATTAAGCCAAGTGTAGTTTCTAAGGATGATTTAGTCACCCCCGTAGTTGCGAACAATAATCCTAGGAACATGCCATCACTTAGCGAATTCACTAAGAAGAAAGCACGAACTAGTTGGAATTGGCAACGTTGGTTACAAAGGACACATAACTTTATATAGATACCTAAAATTGTAAATATGTGTGCTTCTAACCCAACGGAACCCACAATTTCTTTAGGTTCCACCCTTACCATTGTTCCATCGTCGTCTCCTTTGTGTGATGCAGGTGGTTCAAATTGTTCTCTGGATTGTTGATAGCGGATGCACCCGACACATGACAGGCAATCTCAAACTGTTCAGAAACTTTGTCTTAAAGTTCATCGGTACTGTCAGATTCGGGAATGATCACTTCGCTGCTATTATGGGATATGGGGACTATGTCAGTGGGAACATCGAAATTAGTCGTGTGTATTATGTCAAAGTCCTCGGACACAACCTCTTCTCAGTCAGTCAATTCTGTGATGGGGGTTGGAAGTCGCATTTAGGGAGTAAACTTGTTTTGTTCGTGATTTACAAGGAAATGATCTTATGTCAGGCACACGTGGAAACAGTCTTTATACAATCTCAATGTCAGACATGATTGCTTCTTCTCCCATATGTCTACTTTCAAAAGCTGAATCGACAAAATCCTGGCTATGGCACAAACGCATGTCCCATCTCAACTTCAAAACCATGACTGATCTTGCTCGCCATAAACTAGTTGACGGTCTTCCAAGATTTAGAAATGAAAAAGATCACTTATGTCCCGCTTGTGAACAAGGAAAGAGCAAACGTGCACACCTCAGTTCAAAAAAAGAACCCAGTACTGATCATGTTCTTCAACTTCTTCATATGGATTTGTGTGGCCCAATGCGCGTACAAACGATCAATGGGAAACGTTATATTCTTGTAATTGTTGATGACTTCTCCAAATGGACTTGGGTCTACTTTCTTCGAAGCAAAGATCAAGCTCCTTCAATGATAGTCACCTTTCTCACTAAAATTCAGGATCAACTCCGTAACATAGTCAGAATTGTAAGAACGGATAATGGAACAGAATTCAAGAATCAAACTCTTCGCAATTATTTTGAGAAAGTGGGAATTGTACATCAAACATCGATTGCACGGACTCCAGAACAGAATGGAGTTGTCGAAAGACGCAACAGAACATTAGTAGAAGCCGCAAGAACAATGCTTATCAATGCACAACTACTAGATTATCTATGGGCCGAAGCCGTATCAACTGCATGTTACACCCAAAATCATTGTACGATCAATAAACGTTACAAACAAACACCTTATGAAATTGTTCACAAACACAAGCCTAACATTCAACACTTTCATGTATTTGGAGCTCTCTGCTACCCAAATAATGATCGTGATGATCTTGGAAAACTTAAAGCAAAGGCAGACGTAGGGATCTTCATTGGATATTGTCAGAACTCCAAAGGTTTTCGAATCTACAACCGTCGCACTAAGGAAATTCAGGAGAGTATTCATGCTAATTTCGATGAGCTCACAGAAATTGCTTCTGAGCACAACAGCTTAGGACCCGCAACCAACCGTCTTAATTTTCTAGATTCTTCAGCTGAACCATTGTCACTAACCCGTAGAGAGTTGGAAACCTTGTTTGCTCCGTTGTTTGATGATTCCTTTGAGACACGTGCACCAGATGTATCCATCATTTCCGCTGCTCAACCTGAAAACATTCAAGTACCTGATACACCCTTTCCTACAACAACAACTGTAGAAACCGATGCACCACCAATTGAATCACCAACAATAGATGAACAAACCGCTTCCAATACAGACAATACAACTGAAGATCTGAATCAACAACAAGTACCCGAACCTGCACATTATGATCCAAATGCGTTCTTCAATCCATTTGCTCCGACTCCGAACCTTTCAGATATTGCAGAGTCGTCGACACGCAATTTGGAACCAACTAATATGCAGCATTTCCATAACCCTCACCCTTCAACACATCATTGGACTCGAGATCATCCCCTAGTAAATATCATTGGACATCCAACGGCTCCAGTTATGACAAGACAAAAACTTCACTCCGACGCTGGACACTGCATTTATGCACTCACAGTTTGTCAAGATGAACCTAAAAACATTAAGGAAGCACTCACTTATGACAACTGGATTGAATCAATGCAAGAGGAACTCGACCAATTCAAACGACTTGATGTATGGGAATTAGTTGAACGACCGGATGGAGTTTATGTCATTGGGCTAAAATGGATTTGGAAAAACAAGTTGGACGCAGAAGGCATTGTTATTCGTAATAAATCTCGATTGGTAGCTAATGGATACGCTCAGGAAGAAGGAATTGATTTTGAGGAATCTTTCGCACCAGTGGCGAGACTTGAAGCTGTTTGAATATTTCTGGCATATGCTGCTCACAAAAATATGGTTGTTTTTCAAATGGATGTGAAAACGGCATTTCTGAATGGTTAGTTACGTGAGGTGGTATATGTTAGTCAGCCAGAGGGATTGTCGACCCAGAGCATCCTAACCGTGTCTACAGACTTAAGAAAGCTCTTTATGGTCTCAAACAAGCCCCAAGGGCGTGGTACGATAAACTTACTGCTTTCTTGCTTGCTAATTGTTTTACAAAAGGTTTATTAGATCCGACTTTGTTTATCCAAAAACACGGAGATGACATTTTAATTGTGCAAATATACGTTGCTGACATTATTTTTGCTTCTACTAATAAAAAGTACTCAAACGCTTTTGCAAAATTAATGAAACAAAATTTTGAAATGTCAATGATGGGTGAACTTACGTTTTTCTTAGGACTACAAGTTCATCAGTCACCCTGTGGGATTTTTCTTAGTCAGTCCAAATATGCTCTAGAGATAATTAAGAAACATGGCATGACCAGTTGTGACACTTACAATACCCCAATGTCCTACACAACTAAGCTAGATGCGGATTTAAATGGAAAACCTGTTGACCCCAAAAAATACCGAAGTATTATTGGGTCAGTCATGTATCTAACCGCTAGCAGACCGGATATTGTATTTGCTATATTTATGTGCTCTCGTTATCAGTCCAGTCCTACTGAACGTCACCTCAATGAGGCTAAATGAATCCTTCGATACGTAAAGGGAACCATTCACTTGGGGATCTGGTATCCGAAGGATTCTGGTTTTGAGCTAATAGCTTTTTCAGACGCTGATCATGCAGGGTGTATAGATACACGCAAAAGTACTTCTGGTGGTTTGCAGTTTCTTGGAGATAAACTTGTGTCTTGGCAATCAAAGAAGCAGGATTGCACTTCAATATCATCAACAGAAGCTGAATATGTAGCCATGTCTGCTTGTTGTGCTCAAGTCATTTGGATGCGAACACAGTTAATGGACTACGGCTACTTATTCAACAAGATTCCGATGTACTGTGACTCCAAAAGCGCGATAGCAATCTCCTGCAACATGGTTCTTCATTCAAAATCTAAGCACATTGATCTCTGGTATCACTTTATAAAGGAGCATGTTGAAAAGGGTACAATTGAGTTATACTTTGTGGGTACTGAATACCAACTGGCAGACTTGTTCACAAAACCGTTACCATCAACACACGGTTTGCTGAACTGGTTCACCGGATTGGTATGCGGTATTTGACTCCAGATGATTTAAAATCTTTTCTTGAAAACAATTAAGTGAGTCATACACCAAAACTTTTTGTAAATATATATTAAAAACAAAATAAAAATTGAAAAATATCAAAAAAAAATCAAAAAGATTTTCATTTTCTTTTCATAGTTTAATTTCGTGTTCAAATGCATGTATACTATCTCAATCAACACGTTGGTGCATCAAAAGTTTCTCAAATTTATAACCAAGTGTTGTGGGGGAGAAAAGTTCTTCAAAATTCAAAATCTTGTTCAAAAAGTGCACTTGCATATTTCATTAATATGATGTTGTCAAAATAATGGTGGAATATCAGTGATTTATCCTTCGTCTCGTCCCGTTAAATGTTATTACATCAAATATTGTAGGGAATAGAAGATGTTAGTTGCTAACGGTCGTTATCTCATTTGTTAAATACCAAGTTTATGGACTAAATATGCATGCAAATTAGTCTAGGGGCCACTATTGTTAAAACTAGAAAGATATTAAAATTTTACATAACAAACAAACACCCCCCCCCGCCCATTTTGTCATAAAATCTGAAAATACAAAAACAAACACCCCCTTTCTTCGATCAAAGGCTAATGTCAAACGACCAAATCCGTGCTTTAAATCTTCAAAACGCAAGTTCCTAAATGATCCTTAGGACTTTCTAAGAAATGGTTTTCGTTTAATTTCAATTTCAATGGCTAGATTTCTTGTAATATCGATTTGTAGATTTAGGGTTTGCGTGATTTTTGGAAATACATAATTTGAGTGTGTATGTGTGATATTCTTGAGGGCTTTTGTTCGTTGTAATGTTCTTTACATGTCTATAACAAGCAATCAAAAAAACAAACATGGTTGAATGATTTTCGATTTCTAGGGTTTAGGTCGATTTGGGTAAACTTGATTCTGTGGTGTTTGGTTTGTTTTTATTGGTGGGATTTGGTGTTTAGAGTGTATGAATCATGCTAGTACTCGTTAATTGCATCACATTACATGATTGCTTGAAATTCGATGATTAAGGTTTTAGTACGAATTGGGCGTTTTCATTCATNAAACACCCCCTTTCTTCGATCAAAGGCTAATGTCAAACGACCAAATCCGTGCTTTAAATCTTCAAAACGTAAGTTCCTAAATGATCCTTAGGACTTTCTAAGAAATGGTTTTCGTTTAATTTCAATTTCAATGGCTAGATTTCTTGTAATATCGATTTGTAGATTTAGGGTTTGCGTGATTTTTGGAAATACATAATTTGAGTGTGTATGTGTGATATTCTTGAGGGCTTTTGTTCGTTGTAATGTTCTTTACATGTCTATAACAAGCAATCAAAAAAACAAACATGGTTGAATGATTTTCGATTTCTAGGGTTTAGGTCGATTTGGGTAAACTTGATTCTGTGGTGTTTGGTTTGTTTTTATTGGTGGGATTTGGTGTTTAGAGTGTATGAATCATGCTAGTACTCGTTAATTGCATCACATTACATGATTGCTTGAAATTCGATGATTAAGGTTTTAGTACGTATTGGGCGTTTTCATTCATGTGTTCTTGAGTTCAATTAATTGGTGTGGATATGTTCTAATAGATGTTAATTGATGCTTGAAACCGTAAATTGATACATGATAACATCTATTTAGAATTTTCGATAAGTTGGTTCTTCATATGTCACGAATTTCTTATGTTTTAAGCATGAACATGTTCTAATGCTTGTTTTACACTTAATCTATCAGGTATACATTCCTGGAATCATAAGAATTCAAAAAAACGTACGTCTACATTGATTTCGAAATTCTTGTATAAGAATTTCGAAAACTGAGCAAATTATCGAGAATTTCTTTGAAAATTATCGAGAATCTTTGCAAACTTAAAATTATCGAGAATTTTATTTAAACCAAAAATTATCGAGAATCTTCAATGAATTATTTATCGAGAATTTTGTTAAATAAAATTATCGAGAATTTCCACTTTACAAAAATTATCGAGAATTCTTCAAAAATTTTATCGAGAATTTCCACTTTGTGAAAATTATCGAGAATTTTCTAAAAAGTTTTCGAGAATTGTCACTTTGACAATATTATCGAGAACTTCATTAGGAATATTTTCGAAAAATTTTCAAAGGACAATGTTTCGAGAATTTTTATTTGACCAATTATCTAATTTGTTGTATTTGTGTTATATGTTATCATTCATGTTTAAAATACATTGTAATAATGTATCTCAAACTTGATGATGTGCTTGTATTTACGTGGATGACTAAGTTGGAAACATAATGTGTTGCTTTTAGACACTTAGTTCATTCGTTCATTAACACATAATATAACACATACACATATGCTAATCAATTGAACCTTCATTGGTAAGTGTCAAAGGTGTTTATATGTTAATCAAACTAGGATAATAAGCTAACGATTAACAATTCTGGATGTTTGGTTTCATGACAATACCTTTACAGATAACAATGGTTGAACATAATGTGAATGTCCCTGAAAAAACCTACCATTGCTCACACTCAACGACATCGTCCCGGCTGATTACCGCATCACAATAGGCAAAAACAATCCTCGAGTTGACTTCAACAAACATCGAATTCCTGAAGACTCGTGTAAGATTGTCAAAGACATACTCCTGGCTGATCCCTGCAAATCTATGCTCACCAAATCCACATCAGTTCTGATGTTCTACCTTCATCAGTTCTGGCACACAGCAAAAGTCAACTTGGAAGATGAATCATTCATAGTCACTTTGGATCATCAAGTCTACACTGTGGATTTGGATGTCCTTCTCCCAGTTCTTATGCTTCCCAAACCAAAGACTGAATACATTCCTATGTTGTCTGAACTAGAGATCCTGGATTACCTCATTGATCTAGCGTATGATGTTCAAGATGACTTACCACTGACTAAGCTTTCAAGGTTCAATGTGAAATACATGCCTCAACCTTGGAGAACCTTCTACATGTTAATCGTACGTGCAATTTCTGGAAGAAAGATTGGTCATGAACATCCAAGACTAGAGCATCTACAAGTGTTTTAGGGAATGATGAGCATGCTACCGATCGACTTTGCTAGATCAATAATGAACGACATAATTCACCACATCCAAACTGATCGTGAAAGGATTGTGATCCCGTTTGTTAGATTCACAAAGATGATCATTGAGCACTTTTGTAATGATTAACCAGATTACAACAAAAGAATGCATGATCGTAATGAACCAAAAGACATATACAACAAAGACTTCAAGATTGCTTTTTGTCAAAACAACCAAGTTCTCTACAAAGCAACAAGGAATGAGGATTCCAGACTACTTCCTAGATGATAAGATCAGAAAGACAAAGAGTTGTGAACTTTATGACAAAGCTTATCAAGCAGGGAAAGTGGGATTCACAGAATATGATGATGAACTAGCAGTAAAGATGGAGACTCATAGCAGAAGTGGTGGAAAAACTGGCAGCACAAGCAGTACCACAACCTCACAACAAACTAAGTCTTCACCTAAGCCTGCAACTAGACCAAGAAGGCAGATCATTCCTATGTCTACCATCCAAGATGAACCAACACCATCACCTTCAGAAAGTGAGTCAGAATTTGAAACCGAAACCGAAGAAGAAGATTTTGAACGAAGTGAAATAATAGAAGAAGAGGACTTTCCTGAACTGGAACTGGCAAAGAAAATAAGTATGGGTACTCTTCAACAGGGTGAAAGAAAAAGCAGAGGGATGACAATCACTGAACCAAGCAGCATTATAAATGATGAAGAAGATGAACCTGTTGCTGAACAATTGGTCGATAAACGTAAACTAAAAAGCATCATCGTCGACACAAGAGCCGAAGAGAAGAAATACCGCAAAGAACTGAAAGAAGCATCACTCCTCAACCTCCACCATCCCCAACCACATCCACAACCACTTAATCAACCGGAACATGAAGGCGGTTCTAGAAGCACTATGATTGTACCTTCCACTGTGACTTCAACTTTGGATCCGGTTATTCAACCAAGCAACGAAGAAGAAGAAAGAGATGAAGAAGGTAACATTATCATGAAGGAAGCTACTGTAACTGAGGAGAATGATACTAATATACAAAAGGATAATGAGGAAACTGAATTCATTACTCCTGAGTACATCAATCAGGTGGCACGAGAAGAGGAACTTAAGAGGAAGGCAAGTGAAGAGACGAAAAGATTGCTCCTGGAAGCTCAAACAAAAGAGCAACATCAAAGTGAACAACAGCAAGAGCAACCAGATGAAAAAGTCATTGAACAAGAACAACCATTCGACACTGACATGTTTCTTCAGTCACCCACACATTCACTCCACCAACAACAGTCACCTCCTAGGGATCCTCCACTTCCCAAAGGAACTCCTCTGAAGGATCCTACTCCTCCAGCTTCTTCGTCTTCTGACTCTGACAAAGAATCATCTTCAAAATCATCATCACACCACTCATCTCCACCACCATCTGAATCTACATCAAAACGCAAATCAATCAAGAGACAATTTATCCCATCCGCAACCAAGGCATCACAACTGATCAAGAAAGCCGTGACAGAAGCTCGCAAGAAGAAAGACAAACAGTCTCAGCTTGGAAATCTTCAGGACCAAGTGTAAACGTTAACAACAATGGTCACGAAGTTAGCCGATCAAGTTGAAGATCTTCAAAGAACCAAAGCACAAGTTGATAAGTTTATGACAGCAGACATGGATGAGATGATCAAAGGCTACACTCAAGAATATCTCACTAAAAATCTTGTTGCTATCACTACACCTGAAGTGTTAAAGCTCCTCATGCCTATTCGTACAGAACTGAACAGCAGGATCAAAAATGTGGAAAACATGCTCCGGTCTACACCATTCTATCTTCAAACTCAAAAAGGCTCCAATTTCACCAAATGATCTCACTGCGGAGCAGTTACAAGCCTTGTTAGCAGTTAAACTCGAAGAACAACAAGAAATGACTCCTGATGAAGCAGCTATGTATGAGGCTCTTAAAGTTCTTGCTTCCAAAGAATCTTGCAAAGAAGCAGCTGGAACATACAAAAAGTCTAGAAAAGATGACGAACCTGATCCGAACTCTCTAAGCAAGAAACCAAAGTCTACGAAAGGTCCATCATCTTCAAAACAACCACCAGCTAAGAGTTCTACAGCTCCTGCCACACAACAGCACACACCAGCCTCTGGATCTGGTCCTATAAATAAAGAAGAAGCATTTATGCACCATGTGGAAGATTATCAGGAACAACCTGCAATAACCATTCCTGAAATCACAATCCCTGAATCTAGACCTGAACCATCACCACCATCAAAAACTCATGACAAGGGCAAAGCTCCTAAGAAAAAGAAGTCAAGAAAGGCCAAGAAAATCTCCTGGCTTAACAGAGATGACACACCCAAAGGTGATTGGTTGACGGACATGATCAAAGCACAACCGCCTCTTGAAGACGATGAACCGCTTCCTGGAAACACCTTGCAATACACACAAAGTATCATGGCTGGTCTTCAGATTGAAAAATGACAAAGGCAGAATTAAGGAGGGTCAATCGTGAAGCCTTTGACTTTCTTAAATCAAGATCGGGAAACAAAGTTGAACTCGAATATCACATGGAGAACATCGCAAGTGCTATGTCTAGCAAGTTCGATTGGCTCAATCCTGAATTAAACTTCGATATCTGCTCTGGAAAACCCGACAAGCCTTACTTCACCGACTGGACCAAACCGTTACCATTGCAAGGATTTCCTGAAAAGCCTAGGATACCGTACAGATTCTTCTTCAACAACGATCTCCGATACCTTCAACGTGCTCATGAGACTTCAAAAGAAAGATATGCTTCTTCTTTGACGATATCCGTCCCTGCTGCTAGGTACGAAATACCAAGAATTGAAGAGTCGACACCCATATTCAGCAACTCTATTGTAGCCTACAACAGAGAAGCTCTACTTGGAATTCAACACTGGAAAGAACGTCACCGACTTGGGTACACTCACCGACTGGATCTGAAGTCAATAGAAAATGTGAAGTATTAATCAAGAATCATCGCCATCATGGAAATACACGAGTCTCGAAAGTTCAACTACACTTTCATGAGAGAAATCGTCGTCCAGAGACAAGATGAAAAGGAGTACATGTTTTCAGAAGCAGATTTTCCCGACTTATATCTAAATGACATTGAAGATATGTATTTGGAGAGGGTTCAAGGAAAAATGCGACGATTTCCAACTGACATGCAGTACAACTTCATCTCGTCTCTACTTATCTTCATCAGATGATTAATAGTTCAAGAAAGAGTGGAAGATCTTCAGCTGGGTGATGAAAGTTATCAGAATCAGATCAATTTGACTAAACCACAACTCACATTTCCTGGAATTGAAGAAACGTCACAGTTCATGCTCATTCAACAACCCTCATTTGGATTCACCTATCTTAATCACCGGAGGGAGCTCAGATACATGAGGTTCAATGACATTCATAAATTCTGTGATGCAACGCTCAAATCAGTTCGAGAAAGGTTAGTCAAAAGGTTGCAAGATAATAAGAAAAAGATGAACAAAGGTGAAACTCCTAGGTGGAAGGCTAATGCGAGACGACAAGTTCGCAACTTTGTTCGTTCGATTAAAGAGAGATTGTATCGTCGTGTGCAGATCAGGAGATTGGAAAGCTACATTAGTGACAGAAAATCATTTCCGGTCAAAACCTTCCAATGACCGGATCCTCAATTCACAGACTTTGATGCCATAACTAGTGATGAACAATAGCTGGATTTCTCGGGTACCAAAATTTCAATATTTTTTATATATATTGATTGATTTGTGATTAGTACGGCTTGTACACACATAACAGTGTACAACCCGCACTTTGTACTTAAAGGACCTTGTGGTACGCATCAGCGCCACAATCATAATATAAGGAGCGAAAGCTTCTTACTTTTGAGTAGAATTAACAAAATTTTCAAGTTTTCTTAAAATTCTACTCAAGAGACAAGTATTTAACCTCAATAAGCAGTCACTTGTTGAGGGGGAGTACTTGACCAAAAACATCGTTCTTAAGTCAAAAATTTCTTGGTTAATTCCTCCCATAAGACTCAAAAAGGCATATTTTAATCAAAAAGTTTAACAAAAACAACATTTAATATGCTATTTTTGAGGGGGAGAAGATGTAAAAGTGATTAAAATATGGTGATTAAGTTATATCTCGTGCGAGCTCGACTCAGAATTGACCCATGAATTGACGAAACAACAAATGTTAGTATTCAAAAGGATTTGTCCAAGTAGAAAGTACCGTTTCGAGAAGCTCTTCTTAGAAATTTACTTTGACGGGTCTAACTTCATTTTCGGAATGTTAACAACTTCAAGTTAGTTATTAGGGCTAGTTATCACCTAAAAACTGATAATGGATCCCTTTAACTAAGCAACGTAAACGTATCCCTCGGGTATATGTCTATTAAGAGTGGATCAATTCAAAAGTGCCAACTCCTCCCGCATGTGCAAATTTCTAAAAACATTCACGAGCATATGTGAAGGGGTAGTCTTTCATAAGAAATCAAAACCCTCAAAGTGTTAACAAAATATGTTTATAATCATAAACACTTTGAGAGATTTTCAAATGTTTGGTTGAATGGCAGCAATAGGATAGTCATGGAGTTATAAGGTGACTAAAGTTAAGAATAACCGTCCTATGATCCGCCAGAGCCGGAGGGATCTACCCAAGGACAACACCAATAGTTAGAAACTAGAATTCCTTAGGTATGATATGAAAAAAAGGAGAAAAGAATGAAAGGAGAAAGAAGGGGTTGAAGAATTAAAAAGAAATGTAAGGAAAAGGGTGTGAAGAAATAGCCCTCTGTTTGTTCAACCTTAGGTCAGACACCGGGTTCAATTCATGTGCTACTGGTCGTTGCAAAGGCGACACCAGTATTGAAGATTAAAACGTCATGGACCCAGTGACGCAATGCACCTCACCTTCTAAGCGACTCAAGTTCTCTCAAAAGAGCTTGTTTCATTCTCACGGGGAACCCTACATAATCTATCGACCGCTCATTACGAGCTATGTTGATATTGAAACAGGAGACACCTCCCCAGTCTCCGACGACTAAATGTGCACTTATTGAGTCTCGAGCCACGAGATACATAAAAGATCTCTTAGGAACACTTAATACTTCTACACTAGTGTTTCTGCATCAATGAACACTAAGTGTAAATTTTCGAGTCCTACGCAGATCTTAGCAATCTACCGAGAACATTTATGAGGGAATTTACTTATGTATTTCTCAAATGATTGAACAGAAATCCTGCCAGGGCCAACAGCAAATAGCTCTGACAGCAGTTCACTTCGGTAACTCCTTGTGGGTTATGCTTAGTGTTTACAGTGGTTCCAAACGGTCTACAGTCGTGGGGTGATCTCCAGCGACTCACCCAATCGTTGATGTACTTAGGTTTGTCTCATAAGCTCTCTCGAGGGCATCCGATTTGGGAACGGCCATGGTAAGGGTTAGAAGGAGTCTTCACACTATGCTGTTGACAATCTCTAATTCCGAACCTGTAAGTACCGGTCGTATTATTGCTAGCTGTTTTAATGCAGGTACAACCACCGTCATGACACCAACTTCTGAATGCTCATACTTACATCTCAAAGTCTAAGAAAGCTCTCACCTAAGATCAATGCATTGTAAAAGTCAAAGAAAGATTCTACGTCGAATGAAAGAATCTACAAAGTTGAAAGACAAAGTTCTATTGCAAAGCAAAGTTCAAAAGAAAGATTCTACTTCAACACAAAGAATCCACTAGAGGCAAAGAAGTGACGAATGGCAGACTACAACAACACTTGATCAAAATCACAACAACCTAAACAAAGAACAAAGAATGATGAATCATTTACCTAACAAATTTTTTGAAGACGTCTAAAGCCGTGAAAGTCAAAGTTTAAAGACAAAGATAAAGATGTCGAGCAACCTTGATGACCGTGATGACCGACCCTTAGGGGGAGATTGTTAGGATCACGTTTCACGTCATTTACCAAGTCTCGGTCATTTGTAATAAACATTAGGTTGCTTAATTATTGTTTACTTATGTTTTATATTACATGTAGGGCCCAAAAGCCCATTAAGGCTTATGGAAGCCGACATATGGAAAAGAAGGGACTAGGGAGTGTTGCCCTAGCTTCTCTTCTATAAATAGAGACATCATGTAACCTTGTTAATTGTTGGTTTTATTGATATATGTGCTAAACTCTTTCATTTTCATATCTCATATCCTATAAGATCAACCATCTCTATTTCTCATGTATTTTCTACTTGAATCTATACTTGTGTATACAAAATGGTGACCTAACACGTAGGACTTGGGGTTTGGCAAAATAAATAATGAATAATAATGTATAATGTATAATAATAATAATCCAAAGCCATAAAAGTTTTCTACATCTTGCCGGTTCACAGCCGATGTTGTAGATTTCAAAAAGGCGGAGGAAAAATCCAAGTTCATAATAAGACTATTACATCTTGTCGGCTCTCAACCGATGTTGTAATACTTGTAAAAGGCTGAGGGCAAATACGTTAATGTGCTTGATAATTTTAAAAAAAAAGGCCAAATCTTGACTCCGAGGGTGTCCTAATAAAAGCTTCCGTCTCGGGTCTCAGACATGGGATGTTTCGGTCCTCTAATTATTTAAATCAGAGACCTTTATGTGGACCTCATTTTTATGGAGAACGGTTCTCGAGGGAAGAATTAGAAACTAATTAGCGTCTAAATCCTAAGCCTTTATCGGACTAATAATTATAAAAACGAGGAAATGAAGAAATTCATTATCCCACCAAAAATAAAATAATTAGAGGAAAATAGGAGTATGGNTCGACCCTTAGGGGGAGATTGTTAGGATCACGTTTCACGTCATTTACCAAGTCTCGGTCATTTGTAATAAACATTAGGTTGCTTAATTATTGTTTACTTATGTTTTATATTACATGTAGGGCCCAAAAGCCCATTAAGGCTTATGGAAGCCGACGTATGGAAAAGAAGGGACTAGGGAGTGTTGCCCTAGCTTCTCTCCTATAAATAGAGACATCATGTAACCTTGTTAATTGTTGGTTTTATTGATATATGTGCTAAACTCTTTCATTTTCATATCTCATATCCTATAAGATCAACCATCTCTATTTCTCATGTATTTTCTACTTGAATCTATACTTGTGTATACAAAATGGTGACCTAACACGTAAGACTTGGGGTTTGGCAAAATAAATAATGAATAATAATGTATAATGTATAATAATAATAATCCAAAGCCATAAAAGTTTTCTACATCTTGCCGGTTCACAACCGATGTTGTAGATTTCAAAAAGGCGGAGGAAAAATCCAAGTTCATAATAAGACTATTACATCTTGTCGGCTCTCAACCGATGTTGTAATACTTGTAAAAGGCTGAGGGCAAATACGTTAATGTGCTTGATAATTTAAAAAAAAGGCCAAATCTTGACTCCAAGGGTGTCCTAATAAAAGCTTCCGTCTCGGGTCTCAGACATGGGATGTTTCGGTCGAAAATAAAAGGGATATCCTAAAAATCGTGTTAAATCAGAGACCTTGATGTGGACCTCATTTTTATGGAGAACGGTTCTCGAGGGAAGAATTAGAAACTTATTAGCGTCTAAATCCTAAGCCTTTATCGGACTAATAATTATAAAAATGAGGAAATGAAGAAATTCATTATCCCACCAAAAATAAAATAATTAGAGGAAAATAGGAGTATGGGAGTAAAAGGTAAATATAATCACAAGTAACTTCCATGGGTAGTGTTAGCATCTAACTTGTAAATAAACAATGATTTTGTTTTTACGTTTGGCTTGGGAACTTGTGAAAAATCAAGGAGGACGAATTTTATCCGTATGGCCACTTCTCTCTGAGTCGTGTTTCCTACACCGTGATCCTAAAAGTTATCCTTAGGATAATGAAAGTCCACATATCGTCACATGAATAAAATTGTAAATAAATAGAATAAATAGGAATAAGTAGGATAATCGGGGCATTTTTTGGATTTAAAATTTAGTAGTCTCTGTTGAACATTTTGCTACTTTCAAAGTTAGTAAAAAGAGACGAGGAATTTTAAGTTTTAAAAATGTGAGTTCATAACATTGCGTGAGGACACGGCAATATCTTAGTCTGGGGGATTTTGGTATGTGTGAAAACACATACATTTTCTTGACCAAATTAAAACCAAAAAGACCAAAAACTAACGAATAAATGCCAAATATATGTGTTTTTGTGCTTTTGTGTATGCAGGTAACAAAATATGAGAAAACGACAAAAACCAAGAAAATATTACCAAAAACGAGCACGAGAAATGGAAAGAGCCAAGAACCGGAGCTGGGAATGCTTATAAAGTCAAAGAAAGCCCCAGAAGTCAAACCAAGCCTTTTAAGAATGAAGAAATGTCAAATGAAGTCCCTGAAAGATAATTTTGAAGAATTACAAGAATGGTCCCTAGAGTTACAAGAAATGTCAATATTGGTCCCTCAAAGAATATTTTTGAAGGAGTTACATGTCAAGACCCATCAAGTATTTAATAGTTGAAAAGATTGGTGATTGGATAATACTTCAAGAGTTGGCAGAAAAGGTCCTTATATTTTCAGGAAATTAAAAAAATTGTCCCTTTGATCACTACTTAACTAAACCGGACCCTTTATAAAACATATAAACCCAAAATAAATCAAACCCCTTAACCCATTAAACTTAACCCCTTATCCCTATCCACCACCAGGCCAACAAACACCCTTAGCCCAAACCCAATAACCCATATCCCATATCCAACCTGAACCTTATCCAAAACCGGGGTCAAAGGAATAAACAACCTCGGTCAAACCCAGGATAAAAACGCACCTTTTACCCCCCTTTACTGTTCATCGTCTCTCCCACCAATTCACCCTGGTTAACCATAAAATAAACCTCGTACCATCCAGAAACTTCTGCCAACGTGTTAGAAGCTATCATATCTTTGCCAACGTAAACAATTCAAGCAAGATAAGTGGACAGAACATACTGGAAGATAATGGAATGGATGAGAATGCTTGAATCAATAAGTTTCTAGTGGGATCCTGATAAAAGGCTAAGCATTATCTTATGGCAGCTTCCAAACCACCTCTCAAGGCTATAAATACCCTCCCCTGGTTCATGGTTGAGTGTGTAGTTTCTAGATGATAAAATTAGGTGTTATGTTAGTTTAAATCCATGTTTTCTAAGTTCTGTTTTAATGTAATGATCTTGAATTAATGTAATCAGTTTAAGGTTTAATAAAAATTATAGTTGTTCTTAAATCCTTTTTGTGCAAATTTCCCTTTTAAGCTCAAAGTAGTATAAAAGCTCTTTAATTCCAGTCTTTCAAGCTTTTTAAGTTCTTTAGACATTTCTAAATAGCTTAATCTTATTTTCCTTTCACCATAAAAAAATGACTAAGGGTACATAAGCTCAGTCAAGCTTCTTCTCCCTTTAATAAGCTCACTCAAGCTGTTCCATAATTTTGTGAGCCTATCATAGCTGCCTTGGTTCATTATTCCATTTAGCCAACATATCAAGTAAGTTTCTTTTCCTTGTAATAGTAGCTAAGTTTCGGTCTTTGTAGTATAAATATGCTTAGTTTAGATTATTGTAGCTTAATCTAAGCTTTTGTTATGTTTTCAGATGCTTTAGTATAGATTTCTTATGGTCACTGACTCACTGCCTTGATATAGCATTATCTGCATTTCTGTGTTATTGTTCTTCATTGTTGGATTTTAGTGTTAATTTAGCTTCTATTATGGTTAAGATTAGTGTATTGATCATTGAATTAGTAAGTTTAGGTTTAAATCTGTTTAAGTTAGTAAAACTGCTACTTTAAGGAGTGTTTGGATCAGTTGCATTTGGTGAGTTCTTGTTGTTCTTTTTGCATCAGTAGTATACATTATTCATATAATAGCCATATATAGTATAAAAATAGTAGCTTTAACTTAAAAAGTCAAAGTTCAGTTAGATTCTCAATTGTGCCTGCTTAAGTGTGATTGTGGACTTGTGATTCTTGCATTTTGTTAGATTAGGGGTATATTTAGGTTAATTAAGGTTTAAACAAGCTTAGTGTTGCATTTAGGATAAGTGTTGATCAGTATAAATCCATAAAAGTCAATTTAGGTTTACATTGAAAAAGTCAACTAGTAGGGTAAAAATGGCTCATGCACATCTGATCTGTGGACTATTTAGGGCATCATAAGGTTTTAGAATAGCTTGAATTTGAATTTGGGGCTACCTTGTAGTATAAACTCAAACATATATCATAATAAGGCATTTCCAACTGTTGATGCAAATAATATCCAAAAACGTTATTCTCATCTCTCGATATCTCTATGTTTTGATGATAACAAAATGTGAAAACATCTTACGTCAAAACTAACGTAAACAAATTTTTAGCCGATATATCCAACTTCTACGTCAATCACTCTAGGTATGAACAAAAAAATTTTCAACTTGACCAATGATCAAAGAAGTGAATTTGTGTTTAGAACTTCACATTTTTAGCTTGACAAAACTTTTTTTTCAAAAATATATTTTATTTTTGAATTATAAAGAAATGTTTTATTTGGGAAATTCATTTGGAAAATCCCCAACAGCTATTTTTTACCCAAACCAGCTCCAAACTCCGCCAAATAAAATTTCACCACTAAATGGAGCGTCTTTGTCTGGCACGGTACCACTAAATTTAGTGGTACAGTGTGACAATTAGTGGTGTCGTCCCCCTCAAATGGTCAAATTTTCAGATTCTATAAATACCGCTTCACTTCCCATATTTTGGCTATCCTTTTTCACACAAAACTTCCTAAGTTATATACTCCTAGCACACTTACATTCCTTTGATCATTAGTTAGTTTTCTTTTGTTTAAAGAGTGATCCTTTCATCCAACCAAAGATCACCTACATTTCTCTACTAGTCAAGAGAAGAACACAAAGTATCAAGAAGATACAAAGTGTTAGAGTCTTTGTGTAGTGCACTTGCATTATTAGGTGTTAACTTGATTGTATCTTGACATACATAAAGTGTCATAGTATTTTGTTGTTGTCTTGGGTTGATCATTGTGATCTTGTTGAGATCTTGGAGATCTCTAGTAGCTTGTGTGATTGTGTGTTGATCAAGAGGGTCGTATATATAGTGTGAGGATCGTGTGGATCGTATATATAGTGTGAGGATCGTGTGGATCGTGTATATTGTGTGAGGATCGTGTAGATCGTGTGATAAGTTAGGATCGTGTGGATCGTGGTAGATTGGTACTAGCTAAGATTAGTACTCGACATCTAGCTTAGTGTCGGAAAATAACGTAAGCGACGTTGTACGGTTTTCTCCGCCTAAAGGGAGCTTTGTTGACATAGTGCTTAGAACTCTCTAGTGTGGTACTCGGGGAGTGGAGTAGGGCGAAGAAGAGCTTCGTGACCGAACCACTATAAATCTCGTTGTCTCGATTTGATCTTTCCATCTCTTTTCTTTACATACTTATTGGTTGATTGTGTTAGCATAGTGTTGTGTTCATATTGGTATTGATTGATTTCATCCACTTTTAAATCTCAGTTTTTCACAAATAAATTTTTATAATTTAAAGAAAACAAGTCAATAAACTATTCAACCCCCCCTTCTAGTTTCCCACAATTGGTATCAGGAGCCACGTCACGCAAGATTTTAAAGTAAACTGTATTTTAAAACTTGAATCGATCAATGGACTTCGACAAATATCAAGAAGGGCAATCTATGCAAAGACTACCACTTTTTGAAACCGATTGTTTTATTTATTGGAAAACAAGATTCGAAACGTATTTGAAATCCAAAAACATTGATCTTTGGCATGTTATTACCGAGTGTGACTTTAAACCTATTGAAAAGGGTCAAATTATTCCTTATGATCAACAAAATGATAATCTTAAAAGAAAACTAGCCAAAAACGATGAGGCTAAAATGGTAATTTACAATGCCTTACCGAAAAAGGAATTTGAAGAATTTTTATGTGCATTACGGCAAATGAAATTTGGAAAACTTTGTTAGTCACTCATCAAGGTAATAATCAAGTCAAAGTGAACAAGACTGATCTTCTTGTTCAACAATATGAACAATTTTCCATTCCGGAACATGAAACCATAGATAGTGCTTTTGCTAGATCTAATACTATTATTACTAGTCTTAAAGCTCTTGATGAATGTTATTCTAGCAAGAACTATGTTAGGAAGTTTCTTAGGGCTCTACATCCCAAATGGAGAGCAAAGGTCACCGCTATTGAAGAGTCAAAGAACTTAGCGACGTTATCACTTGATGAACTCATAGGAAACTTGAAAGTTCATGAAATAATAATAAAGAAAGACTCCGACATAGTCNAAATCTCGTTGTCTCGATTTGATCTTTCCATCTCTTTTCTTTACATACTTATTGGTTGATTGTGTTAGCATAGTGTTGTGTTCATATTGGTGTTGATTGATTTCATCCACTTTTAAATCTAAGTTTTTCACAAATAAATTTTTATAATTTAAAGAAAACGAGTCAATAAACTATTCAACCCCCCCTTCTAGTTTCCCACAATTGGTATCAGGAGCCACGTCAGGCAAGATTTTAAAGTAAACTGTATTTTAAAACTTGAATCGATCAATGGACTTCGACAAATATCAAGAAGGGCAATCTATGCAAAGACTACCACTTTTTGAAACCGATTGTTTTATTTATTGGAAAACAAGATTCGAAACGTATGTGAAATCAAAAAACATTGATCTTTGGCATGTTATTACCGAGTGCAACTTTAAACCTATTGAAAAGGGTCAAATTATTCCTTATGATCAACAAAATGATAATCTTAAAAGAAAACTAGCCAAAAACGATGAGGCTAAAATGGTAATTTACAATGCCTTACCGAAATAGGAATTTGAAGAATTTTTATGTGCAATACGGCAAAGGAAATTTGGAAAACTTTGTTAGTCACTCATCAAGGTAATAATCAAGTCAAAGTGAACAAGACTGATCTTCTTGTTCAACAATATGAACAATTTTCCATTCCGGAAGATGAAACCATAAATAGTGCTTTTGCTAGATCTAATACTATTATTACTAGTCTTAAAGCTCTTGATGAATGTTATTCTAGCAAGAACTATGTTAGGAAGTTTCTTAGGGCTCTACATCCCAAATGGAGAGCAAAGGTCACCGCTATTGAAGAGTCAAAGAACTTAGCGACGTTATCACTTAATGAACTCATAGGAAACTTGAAAGTTCATGAAATAATAATAAAGAAAGACTCCGACATAGTCAAAGCAAAAAGTGTGAAAGTTAGATCGTTAGCATTGAAAGCTAGGAAAGAGTCTAGTGCTGAGGAAAGCTCGAGTTCCGATAGTGAAGATGAAGAGTATGCACTAGCGGTTAGAGACTTTAAAAAGTTTTTTAGAAGAAAGGGTAGATTCGTTAGACAACCTCGTGATGAGAAGAAGTCACTTTCAAAGAACCGAGATGATAAGAAAGGAAAGAATGATAGAAAGTGTTTTAGATGCGGAGACCCAAATCACCTCATTGGAGATTGTCCTAAGCCACCAAGAAACAACAATCAACGAGCCTTAATAGGAGGGTTTTGGAGTGGTAGTGATGAAGATGAGGAGAAGAAGCCAAATGACGAAACATGTCTTATGGCTCAAGCTTCAAAAGAGGTACACTCCGACTCTTCTTACTACAGTGATGATAATTCATCTATAAATGATAACATGCTATATGATGAATTTAATAAACTATGTAAGGTAAGCTCTAAAGTCATAACTAGAAACAAAACATTAAAAGCAACATTGCATAAACTAGAAAAAGAAATTTTGGAACTAAAAGATCAAGTAAAAAGACTTGATAAAAGAAAAGTTTGTGATGTTGATTGCGAATCATGTCACAACCTTAGAGTAGAGAATGTACAACTTAGGAAAAATGCATTGAGAATCATTAAGTTTGAAAAAGAAGCTAAAACGTCCGACAATAAGCTAATCAACACAGGATGTATTGAGCATGAAGATACGGATCTAAGTGTTAATGAAGCTTCAACAAGTGAAACAAAACAAGTAAAGTTTAGTAAACCTACAAGTTCTGTCGAAACAGTGGACAACACCACTAAAGGTACATACGGCACCACTAAAATTAGTGGTACCGTGGTACCGTGTGGTGCAAAGGACATAACAGAGTCGAATTTGAGAAATAATTTAAACCCTGAACTAAATCACAAAGTAGTTAACAAAGTTAAAGTACCTGTGGTTATTAAAAGGGAAGTCAAAAGTATTTATAAACCTTTGTGTTATGACCAAGAAACACGTTCCGGAGGTCGAGGTTGATCGAAATACATGATTATTCTAGAGAGAGAAAGTAGAGAGAGAAATGTGAAGAATACTATGTGTTTATTAGATTGATAAATGAATGAAGCTTACACACTTTCCCACACCCCTCATGGAGAGTCATGAGGGGTATTTATAGGCTCATCACACTACATGTTTGCCTAATGTACATAAGTAGTCCCTATGGGTGCAACTTACTACATATCTAGTCCATTTCACTTGTGTGACGTTATCTTTATAAAAAAGCGAGGCTAACAATCTCCCTCCAAGATATCGTCACACGTGAATGGTTACAATAAGACCAATAAATACATAAACAGTGTAAATTACAACAATAGTAACATATGTTGACGTTGTTGAAGCGCAGAGTCTCTGTAGTCTAGATACTAAGGCAGACTTGAAGTTCTCTCATCCGACGATCTCGGCATTTGATCTTTGGCACTGATGACACTGATTTACAAATCTCTGAACTTCAACTGTAATGGTCTAATTAGGTTATTACTCCCTCCTAACTAGTGAGACTTTTTCTTACTTCTGCTCCCTCCTGAACTAACAACCCTTCTTCTATCACGCTGATCGTCGTAATCTAGCAAGCAAGCTTGTAAACCACGGATCGTTGTCCCAACGAGGGTTGAACTGATCTCGTCACTCAAGATCGTGAGCTATGTGAGATGAATGGGTTTGAAAGATGATTTTGGTTTAACTATACTACAACGACACATTAAAATGCAATTAAAATAAAGTAAAGCAGTAAAACGACACGNNNATTCAGTCTACTTATTTTGTATTCAGGTAGTCGTTTATTGCAAGCTTTTTTTCATGTCTTAAATACTTGTCTTTAGCTTATTTTTATTCTTCTTCTATAATCTCACACTTATTGAGCTTGATTTGTTGTTTATCTTAATCTTACAAAGCTTATAAAAATCTTGTCACCTTTGCTGTTCTATTCGATATAAAAAATAATGGGTTAGAGCTTATTTGAGTCGTTAGCTTATTTGGAGCGTATTAGCTTTCTAAAATGTATTTACATAAGTTTTATTAGTTGTTCATAGGATTTAATCTTTTGTGATGTAAAAAGTTCCAAATCGTTTTTCTTAATTTTAGCGAGTTGATATTTAGGGGTTTAGGAGTATGGGATTTTTCTTGTAGTCCTAGCGAGTATGAAGATTTCCAGCGATATGGAATGTATTTTCACGAGTAATACTCTTCATAGCAGAGTTTGTGTTCTTATGCAGCGAGTATGAGTGATATCTAGCCGAGTATGACATAGATTTAGCGAGTATACAAAGTAGTTAGACGAGTATGGTTAGTTCTAGCTAGTATGGTTATTGTTGCGAGTATGATGTATTTCAGCGAGTATGTACTATTTTCAGTGAGTATGGACTTTTCATAAATGCGAGTATGGTTTTGTAGTCTTAGAGTATGGTCTTGTTTCATTTCTTTTAAATAGCCGAGTTAAGGCTTTTCTTTTCCTCATCGTTTCATCGAGTGAGGTTTTTATTTTTATTAAACTAAACGAAATGCTGTGAAATTTCTAAATCATTTTAGTTAACGTTTCTTATTATAAGTCTTATGTCTTTTCGTCCTTAGTTTAACTTTAATTTCGTTTAATGTTTACAGCTTTTATATTTCTTATCGCTTTACTTCTTAATATGAGTCGTGAGTAGTTTTAACCGTGTTTGCTAGTGACTCGGTTTTGTGAGCTAGGTGTGGATGTTAAACGTTTGTGCTTAATAATCATTAAGATTATTTAGGCTTGTGATTTTATTATTCGAAGACAAAAGCTAGACGATTAAATCACTCGTCTAGAGTTATATCTCTTCAAAAGATTAATTGCAACTAATCTCGGGAAAGAAAATAATTCGTCACAAACTTTAGCTCTCATTTAGTGAACTTATTCGAATCGCTTTGCGAACATATTGTCTTTAAAGTCATTTACCGTTTTCATTACTTATCGCACTTAAATTAACGTTATTTAGTGGCTTTATTACATGTCTCATTACTTGTTTACTTATTCTCGTGTCGTAACTCTTGTAACTTCGAGGCTTCGTGTTGACATATCATCCAAAGGTCTTCAAAGACGTAAAAGTGATTTCTCGCTCGAATTT
The DNA here is from genome assembly GCA_014162995.1 of Artemisia annua. Taxonomy (NCBI): domain Eukaryota; kingdom Viridiplantae; phylum Streptophyta; class Magnoliopsida; order Asterales; family Asteraceae; genus Artemisia; species Artemisia annua. Next base: position 134,506 of record LBNU01015739.1, read on the forward strand.
GTGAAGCTTATCGTAATAATTAGCTTTGAACTTCTATTAAGCATCTCTTTCGTATTCTCGAGCCTTTAAGAAATAAATTCGTCATCACGGGCTTTTCTTGAGTAGATATCATCGTTGACTCGGCTTTTTGACACTTTTCCACATCTCGTGCTCGTTTTAGGCTTTTTAGTTGCTTGATTTTGCTTTATGTGTCATTTATGCAATATCCTTTCCTGCACAGTCACAAACATAAAAACACGATATCTTTGGCTTTTAACGTTAGTTTTTGGTCTATAATAGTCTAATAATGGTGAATAAAAGGTATGCGAATAAGCACATACCAAAATCCCCCAGACTAAGGTATTGCGTGTCTTCACGCAATGTAATCACGTCACGCTTCAAAGATAAATAATTTCACGCCTCTCTTTACTAACTTTGAAAAGTAGCAAAACGTTCAAAGGAGATACGAAACCATTTATTCCCTTAAACGCCCCGGTTTTCCATTTTTTTTTACTATGTACATCATATATTATACTACTTTATCTTATGACGGTGTGCTTGACTTTCATTATCTTTCAATAACGATTAAGGGTCATAGAGTAAGAACACGATTCATAGAAAAGTGACCGATTGGATAAAATTCATCGTCCCTGATTTTTCACAAGTCCCCAAACTAAGTGTAAAAACGGATCATTGTTTAATTACAAGTTAGATG
>LBNU01015739.1:140438-151091 GCA_014162995.1 Artemisia annua
CAAATGAAGCCATCCAAAGATATTTATCTAGCTAGGGGGTTTGCAAGTTTGCTTACGTGTACGCTTTGCCCCCTAGACTTTTACAAGTCATAAAATCAACACGTAAACTACATTACAACACTAATAAACGTCTTAAATACTAAATGTAACTCTTGTAACTTCGAGGCTTCGTGTTGACATATCATCCAAAGGTCTTCAAAGATGTAAAAGTGATTTCTCGCTCGAATTTGTGAAGCTTATCGTAATAATTAGCTTTGAACTTCGATTAAGCATCTCTTTCGTATTCTCGAGCCTTTAAGAAATAAATTCGTCATCACGGGCTTTTCTTGAGTAGATATCATCGTTGACTCGGCTTTTTGACACTTTTCCACATCTCGTGCTCGTTTTAGGCTTTTTAGTTGCTTGATTTTGCTTTATGTGTCATTTATGCAATATCCTTTCCTGCACAGTCACAAACACAAAAACACGATATCTTTGGCTTTTAACGTTAGTTTTTGGTCAATAATAGTCTAATAATGGTGAATAAAAGGTATGTGAATAAGCACATACCACACGCAGCGGATAAAGTAGACTCTAAACTGTAGCACAATGGTTGTCGTTCGGGGAGCATCATAACAACATAACTCACATAGTATTGCATCGAAGTTGGTAATAAGTCCCGATGTACACATACTTGGTACCTCATGGTACTACTTCTTTGGTATTAAGCACAGTTCCCTCGATCAACCAACTTACTGAAGACGAAACACTACTTCTTTCGGCATGTTCTTCTCCCTCCTGATGGTTGCGAGTTATCGGAATCATCATAATCTTGTGTACACACCGTAAATTACCTTTACTTTACCCTTCTGATGCAATATATAAGTCATGACAACATAATTCTGTGAGAATATGTCGATAAGATATGACTCTCTTTTTCTACAATCTCATCTCTTCCCTTCAACCTACTAGCGACCTCTTCAAATTCCAACCAGCTAGTAAATGACCACTGGCTAGAGAAACAACCCAATATAACCAATCTGAAAATGAAGTAAACATCCCTTAGATATATGACTTAATCTTGTATGATGGTGTGACTAAGAACCTATACTGAGCACTACAACGTAACTCCTTAAAGAATAGGTAGAGCCAAATACCCAAACCAACAAATAGTATATGAAATCCGCCTCTTGGACTATCCACAACTTCGTGTGACACTGAGTACTACAATGTAACTCCTTAAAGTGATAGCTATAACCCGTGAGTACTACAATGTAACTCCTTACATCGGTTATAACTAGATAAACCAAGTCTTAATCACTATTATTACCAGTGAATGCACAAACAAGTATCTTCGAAAGTCATGCATCCATCCACCCCTAGACTTTGAGATAAATAAGTACACATGCCCTTGAAATGAAATTTAAACCCAGATAAGTGATAAAGAATTATCCCCATAATCACAAACATCAGATACTAGCCGTTGTCATTTGAGTGTGATTCTTGATCAGGATCTTTTAAGCTATATGTGGTGTGTTTTGAACTGAGATAAATTGGTACTAAGATAATGAAACAATGAAATGAATCATGTTCTATAAGATGTAGACCAATAATATCATATGTGTTTTTGGTGTGATGGTAAGTTTGTGATATTCCCTAATTCTTTAGATACCCCCTGTTCCGCGGATCGAAAACTAGGGTTTTGTATATTAGGTTTTCAACGAAACCTTGAGAAACTCAAAAGAATTTCATTCCTTGATGCTCGGTAAAAAATCCCTTGAATTTCTAAAATATCACTCCTTACTCGGAAAAATCCCTTACTCGATAAGCACTGCTTACTCAATAAAGCTAACTCGATACTGCTTACTCGGTAAAAACTAACGAGTCCTTACTCGATGCTGCTTACTCGATAAAACCTTACTCGATATTTCTTACTCGGTAAACAAGTCCTTACTCGGTAGAAACTTTGCTTATTCGATAAACAATATTCAACGAAGTATAGTTCCCCTTACTCGATAGAAGCAAGAAATTCCTTACTCGATAAACGATAAGGATTGTTAGCTTACTCGCTAACGGGCTAACTCGCCAAATAGAGTTCCTTACTCGGTAAGAATGAGCTTACTCGATAAACAGCAGGCTTACTCGATAGATCAGCTTCCTTACTCGATGAAACAGTATCTTACTCGATAGAGCAGTACCCTTACTCAATGAAAACCTTACTAACTCGATAGCTTACTTGATAACACCACTCTTACTCGGTTCCTTACTCGATAGAACCTCCTCCTTACTTGATAAACTTCATCCTTACTCGATAAAACCGTACTTTTTCCAAGCTTTTTATGAGCTTGTGAAAAGTACTCACCTACACTGATGAGTCAGTGGAGGGAGTAAGTTTGAGAAAACTTTTTGAACATAATAAGCATAGAAATGAAAATAGAAAGCATGTATTGCAAGAAGGCCAGATGGGCTTCACAAAACACCAAGTCACACAAGCTTAAGCTAATTATCAAAGATTGTACAAGCTTATCAAATAGGCTATAAAGACTGTGAGCAGGGGAACCTATCTAAAAAGTACTAAAAAGATGCTAACAATTAAGCAGTTAAACTAGGCTAATAAAAATTACCAAAAATACACTGATAAAGATAAGCAGCAAAATAACAATAATCCAAAAGCACAAAACTAGAAACCTAATATTAAGCCTTAGAAGAAAATCCAAAGTTTATTCAAAAACCTTTTTGCTGAAACTTTGACTTTTTAAATTACATTAAAGAGTTGACTTATTTGAGGTTTGATTGATTCCTACTAACTGAAAATGAAGTAATAAGTTATAATGAGACTATATTAAACTACTTAAACAACTTATGAAAAGATTTGATGGACCATGGCTACTGAAAATCTAACAGTGATTAAGAACAAGAGGTTTAAGATGATTATTGACATTTCTTCAAACAAGTTCTGAATTTTATGACTTTATTAACCTAGTATGACCTAATGTAACATGTAGTAACCAAAAGCAACAACTGAAACACCTTGGTGATCAGTGAACTCCACTGATCCAAACAACCCTTAACCTTTGTAATTCTAAAGAAACTTGAACAAAATGAAACTAAAGCTTAATCTAATGACTAGGACTTATCTAATAGGTAACAATGAAACAAAATAAGCAGATATAAACAACAAATAAGCACAAATAATCGCAATCACAGATCACACTATTTTGCACTAGAAAATCAAACTTTTTTTGAGATAAAATACTTTGAAACTTGCCTAGCTTTTACTAGGGCCTCTTTATCAGCAACAAGCTCCTAGCTTATCAAAGATAAGCTAGGTAAAAGTCCATCTTGCCAATCCATTTAGACAACTTCCCAAGCTTTCCACTGTCACAATGCAAAGGTACCCTCTGTGGTTGTATTTGTTCTTATTTTGTGTTTCTTTTGCTTTCTTTTTATATTTTGAGCTAATAGGTGAGCTTATAACTAACTTGTAACATCTAATGAACTTATATTGAAACTTTAAATTCTTGAGCAATAATTAAAATTTAGAAACAGGAGGTAAACTTAAATTTAAACTTTCATTGATTGAAAACTGATTACAATAGATAACTAAACTTTAAAATTAACTTAAATTACAATACTACACACACTATGAGGCTTCTTACTACTACTACTTATAATACGAGATCAAAGAGAAGCAATCCCATCTCCACATGGCTTCCTGTTGCTCTTGTAGAGTTCCCATGGTGTCTTTGTTGACCCAAGATCAAATCCTCACCATCAATTTGATAACTCTCTCATCCTAGCCCTTGATTGTCTTTTTGGCGCCAAATAAAAATGGGGCAAGTTTAGTGGAACTGGTGAGTTCATTTAATGAGGAGGGGGGGGGGTTGGTTTGAGTTGGTGAGAATATTAATGAAGGTTGGTGTGTTGGTGAAAAGGTGGGAGGAGGAGGGGAGCAAGAGTACCTGGTTTTGAGGGGGAGTGTTGGGAGGGAGAAGGGTCAAAGGTGGGTTTTGACTGAGGGGGTATAAACGGGGGAGTTATATTTTTGTTTTGGGCCGGGTAATAAAAAGGGAGGGGGTTGGGCCTGGCTTGTGTTGGGCTTGGAATTGTTTTGGGTTTATGATATAACAAAGGGTCCTTTTGGTTGGTTATATTACAAGGACCAATCATGCAATTTCACCAAACATGAGGGACTGAAAATGCCAATCTTCCAAAGCTTATCACAAGGACCAGTGTTGCCAAACTTCATTAACACAAGGACCATTTATGAATTTTCCACTTTTAAATACTGTTGGGGTATAAAAGATCAAAGTACTGCTAAAGTGTTTAAAGTCAAAGTACTGCTTGTGATCAAAGTACTGCTCGTTGATAAGTCAAAGTACTGCTTGAAGATAAAGACTGAAGATTAGATTAGGAATATTATGCATAATCTAGAATATTCTATAGTTAGAGTTTGTATACTTGTCGTTCAAGTATTGTAAACCGACTAGGGTATTCCTTGTGCCTATAAAAGGATCCCTAAGTCATTATTAGAGAAACGAATATAAGAATACGATATTAGAGATATTTAGGGTTGTTTGTGAATCTGTACAATTAGCAGATTCAAAGTTTGGTTAATATAAAGTGTTGAAGTTGTTATAATTCTTCTTAGCTTTGTTAAGTAATTCCGCATACTTAATAGAGTAATTCAGTGTTTCATCATTAGTAGTTTAGGATTTATCCAAGACTGCTAAACCTTAGACAAGCTATAATAAAGTAGTTTGGTCAGAGTATAACGATCCAACAAGTGGTATCAGAGCTTGTGTGGAAACTCTGATTAAGAAGAAACCACTTGTAGGACCATAGAACTAACCATTTCACTCAAGAATCATGGGTAATACTTAGAGAGAGAGAGTAGTGAGAGAAAGAGACTTTTATTAATGAAACATAACTTACACACACTAAACTATCCCCTAAGCAACCAACCTCTCAAGTGAGGAGGTGTGGGGGTATTTATAGTGTTTACAAAGATGGTGGGCTTGCATGGGCTTTGTCTTATGGGCTTGGTTTACATATTTTCTAAGGCTTATGAAACCTTTCTATTTAACATAACATTTCACCAAGTCCATAGCCCATTGACTTTACATTTACTAATCCTACGACACATTACAACATTACATATTATGAGAATGACTATCACTTCTAAATACATTTATTTAATGCTAACAATCTCCCCCTAAGGGGTGGTCATTCGAATGAAGCTCCACGTGATTAGGTCTTCTTTGTTCTTTGTCTTGAACTTTGTGTGTCGTTGTAGAATAATCTTTAGTATTTGTTCCTTCATACTTTGTGATCTTTGATGAGTGACTTTTCTTTGTTCTTTGTTCTTTGTTCTTTGTTGTTGTTGTGATACGATGTCATCTGCCTTTCGTCACTTCTTTTGTCTTTAATGGTTGAACGCCTTTCCAACATGCTCAAACGTCTTTAGTCTTTGTCATACATACATTTGTTGTCCCCGTTCTTTCACTTTGATCTTTGTCACTTTACTTTGTAGATTCTTTTTTTTTGGCGTAGAATCTTTCTTTGACTGTTGCTATCCTTTGATCTTTGTTAGAACTTTCCTTTGACTTTGTGATGTATGTATGAGCATGTGGAAACTAGAGTGGTGGTGATGACAGTAATGAGGTGAGGGTAGCTTCATGAAAATGGTTAGTAATAAACATCTGGTACTTACAGGTTCGAAATTAGAGATTGTCAACAACATAGTGTGAAGACTCCTTCTAACCCTTACCAAGGCCGTTCCCAAATCGGATGCCCTCGAGAGAGCTTACAATACTACCGAAGTAAATCAACGATTGGGTGAGTCGCTGGAGGTCACCCCACGACTGTAGACCGTTTGAAACCACCGAGAACACTAAGTGTAACCCAGTAGAGATTACCGAAGTGACCTGCTGTCAAGGCTATTTGATGTTGACCATGGCAGGAGTTTCTATTCAATCATTGAGAATCACTATTGTGAATCCTCTCGTAAATGTTCTGGCAGATTGCTAAGATCTGCGTAGAACTCTTAAGTTTACACCCGGTGTCCTTAATGATGAACAACCAGTGTATAAGTGTCATGTGTTCCTATGAGATCTTTTGAAAAATCTCGGGGCTCTAGACTCTATAAGTGCACATTTAGTTTCCTATGCGGAGATTAGGGAGAGGTCTCTTATTTCAATATCAACCATCTCTAAGAGACAAGTCGATAGATTACATCGGTTCCCCGTGAGAATGAAACAAGCTCTTTTGAGAGAACTTGAGTGGCTAGAAGGTTAAGGCAGTGCGTCACTGGGTCCATGATGTCTTTATCTTCAATACCGGTGTCACCTTAGTAACAACCAGTAGCATATGAGTTGAACCCAGTGTCTGCCCTAAGGTTGTACATATGGAGGGCTATTTCTTTTCACCCTTTTCATTACTTTTCTTTTTACTTCTTCAACCCCTTCTTTCTCCTTTCATTCTTTACTCCTTTTTTCAAATCATACCTAACGACTTCTAATTCTAATCTATTGGAATTGTCCTTAGGTAGATCCCTCCAGCTTTGCCAGATCATAGGACGGTTTTTCCTAACCTTAGTCACCTTATAACTTCATGACTATCCTATTGTTGTCATCAAACCAAATATTTGAAAATCTTCTCAAAGTGTTTATGATAATGAAACATTTTTGTTAACACTTGGAGAGTTTTGATTTCATTTTGAAGGACTCCCCCTTCACATGTGCTCATGTATTATTTTGGAAATTTGCACATGCGGGAGGAGTAAGCACTTTTTGAATTGATCTATTCTTACTAGGCATATACCCGAGGGACACGTTTACGTTGCTTAGTTAAAGGGATCCATTATCAGCTTTTAGGTGATAACTAGCCCTAATAACTAACTTGAAGTTGTTAACATTCCTTAGAAAGGAAGTTAGACCCGTCAAAGTATACATCTAAGAATAGTTTCTCGAAACGGTACTTTCTACTCGGATAAATCCTTTTGAATACTAACTTTTTGTTTTGTCAATTCGAGGGTTAAATCTGACTCGAGCTCTTTCGAGATTCTGCCACAATCTTTAATCATTTTTTATCACATTTTAATCACGTATTCTCCTCCTCAAAAATAGCATATCGTGATATTTTTGATATCAACTGATTAGTAGAAAAAGCTTTTGGAGAGATAGACGGATTTGTTTTTGCATGAAATCGGAACATTTTCTTATGATTTTTATACTCCCCCTTAAAGAAAGCATATTTTTAAACATAGAGTTTAAAAACAATTTTAAGGGTTTGGAGGGAGTTGTCTTTTTGAAATGCGAGTTATGTACTGAAATGTACAAGAGTCATTTTTTAGAAACGAGTTTTTGCTTGAAATCTTTTCGTTTGTTTATACTCGAACTTTTTTGAAAAGAATTTTGGTTTTGAACGTTGGAGTCCTGATCTGAAATAATCAGAAGTCATCATTGAATTCCGGGTTTCGTACTGAAGTATACGAAAGCCATATTTTAAGAAAATGAGAGAAACGACATGTTTTAAAAAACATTTTAGTGAACTCCCGCTCAAGCATATGTACATATCCGTGTCATTTTTGAATAACATTTCTAGAAACTTACATAATATCGATTATACGAGAGACATGTCGTGAGAAGAATATTTTTGGATTTTTGGATTTTATATTGTTTTTGTATTTTTGAAATTTTCTATTTTTGTATTTTGTTTTTGTTGGTTTTTCAAATTTTGTATTTTGTTTTTGTTGGTTTTTCAATTTTTGTATTTTGTTTTTTCAAAAATATTCAAAGCGAAGCAGTTTTGAAAGCATTTTTCAAGAAGAGTCGAGAAGACATTCTAACTCCTCAGGGGTTAGGCTTCGCATGCCAATTCGTCAAACTAAATCGTCAAACCGATCTTTTGGAAGAGCTTTAGTAAATAGATCGACGAGTTGGTATTCTGTCTTAACGAAAAATAATTCAACAGTACTCTCTTCTACGTGTTCTTTGATGAAGTGGTAGCGGACTCTAATATGCTTCGTCTTTGAATGATGAACGGGATTGCACGAGATGGCTATGGCGCTTTTCGAGTCACAATACAAAGGTATTCTGTCGAAAGTAAAGCCATAATCTGTGAGTTGTGTCCGAATCCAAAGAACTTAGGCACAACACGCAGATAGAGACACATACTCGGCTTCGGCGGTTGAAAGTGCAGTACAATCCTGTTTCTTTGACGACCAGCTCACTAGCTTTTCACCCAAAAATTGTGCTCCACCTGATGTACTTTTTGCTGTAACTTGATCACCTGCATGGTCGGCATCTGAAAATGCTATTAGTTTAAACTTCGAATCCTTCCAATACCAAAGTCCCATGTTAATGGTTCTTCGAAGGTACTGAAAGATCCGTTTAACCTCTTGGAGGTGAAGTGCAGTAGGCTTTGCCTGAAACCGTGCTAACAAACAAACAACAAATTGAATATCGGGTCGACTAGTAGTTAGGTACATGAGAGAACCGATCATGCTCCGATATTTCTTAGGATCGATGGGTTTCCCAAACAAATCAGCACCAATTTTTGGTGAAGTGACCATTGGTGTACCAACAGAATCACAATTTTCCATTCCATGTTTTTTCAAAATCTCTATCGTATATTTAGCTTGATTTATAAAAATACCACGAGGGGATTGATGTATTTGTAAACCAAGAAGAATTTTAGTTCCCCCATCATGGACATTTTAAATTTAATTTTCATTAGATTTTCTAAATGTTTTCAATGGTTAGGATTGGTTGATCCAAAAATAATGTCGTCCACGTATATTTAAACGATCAAAATGTCATCTTTGTATTTTTTGGTAAACAAGATGTCATCAACCGTTCCTTTGGTGAAATTGTTTTTGAGCAAGAAAGATGATAGTTCGTCATACCACGCCCTTGGAGCTTGTTTTAAACCATAGATGGCTTTCTTAAGCTTGTAGACGTAGTCTGGATGTTCTTTGTCGATGAAACCCTCTGGTTGACTCACATACACCTCTTCTTTTAGAGTTCCATTCAAGAATGATGTCTTAATGTCCATCTGATAGACTGTGATGTTTTTGTGAGCTACATAGGCTAAGAAAATCCGAACTGCCTCAAGTCTAGCCACTGGCGCGAATGATTCCTCGAAGTTTATCCCTTCTTCTTGTGGATATCCTTTAGCCACAAGACGAGCTTTGTTGTGAATTATAGTCATTTCTTCATCCATTTTGTTCTTCCACAACCATTTAAGATCAAGAACACGTTTATCAAGTGGTCGTTCAACAAGTTCCCAACTATCATGTAACTCGTATTGAAGAATTTCCTCCTGTATCGCTTCTATCCATGGGTTTTCTGCCATTGCTTCCCGAATGTTCCTTGGTTCTTTGAGGCTTATTGAGCAAATGTAGATACACAATTCGAGATCTGTGGCAAGTTGTCTTCTCGTCTGAACTGGCCTTGAAGGTTCACCAATAACGTGTTCAATTGGATGGTCTTTTGTCCATTGGAGTGTAGAAGGGTACCTTGGGTTTAACATATGCGTGTTAGATGGTTCTTGTAACCTTGAAGAAGATTCAGCAGAGTCTGTTGCAAATGGGTTTTCAAATACTTCTTCTTCTTCTTCTAACGCAGCATTGGTTTGGTGTTGTGTTGCTTCTTCTTGAAAAGATGTGTTTTGGTTTTGCTCATCAACTGGTAGAACAATTTCAATAACTGGAGTTGTTGGACTAGATGTTGATGATGTTGAGGGAGTTCGTGCGTCAGCTTTGATTGTTGTAGATGTATCTTGTGTTGGTGGTGGTTGTGGTTGATGATTTTGAGCGGGTGCAGCGGAATGATGTTGAGATGCATTTGTCGAAGATCCACCATAGTATTCATCAAACATTAACTCGAAGAAGTTTTCCAGTTCTCGTTCTGAAGGTTTATCTGGTGTTGTTGACTGAGCTCCTTTAGGTACGAGTCCTGAACTAATGTGTCCAAAAGTCTGACTGTTTGGTGCGGGTCCTAATCTGGTTTGATTAGAAGCCATTGGGTTAAGCGCGGGTTCTAGAGTGAGTCTCTCAGAAGCCATTTGTGAAATCTCGTCAAACTTCACATTCATCGTCTCCATTATCCTTTTTGTTCTCCTATTATACACCCTGAATGCCCTCGAGTTTTCGGAATATCCAATGAAGATTCCAATATCACCCTTAGCTTTTAACTTTCCTAGATCTTCTCTGTCGTTCGTCGGATAGCACAGAGCGCCAAACACGTGAAGATAAGAGATATCCGGTTTCCGATTGTTCACAAGCTCATATGGTGTTTTATTGAATCTTGGATGGATGATGGATCGGTTTTGAGTAAAACAAGCAGTGGCTACAACATCAGCCCATAAGAATAGTGGTGCACTAGAATAAATTAGCATTGTGCGAGCAGCTTCCATAAGAGTTCTATTTCTTCTTTCAACTACCCCATTCTGCTGTGGAGTTCTAACAACTGATGTCTGATGTGTGATTCCAACATCTTCAAAATAGATTCTTAACTCCTGATTAGTGAATTCTGTGCCATTGTCTGTTCTTACAATTGGAGCTTGAAGTAGAACTTGAATGCGCTTCAGAAAGGTGATGATGTTGCCGGGTGCTTCATCTTTTGATCTCAAAAACTTTACCCAAGTATATCTTGAATAATCATCGACAAT
>LBNU01015739.1:151444-171676 GCA_014162995.1 Artemisia annua
AAGAGTTCTATTTCTTCTTTCAACTACCCCATTCTGCTGTGGAGTTCTAACAACTGATGTCTGATGTGTGATTCCAACATCTTCAAAATAGATTCTTAACTCCTGATTAGTGAATTCTGTGCCATTGTCTGTTCTTACAATTGGAGCTTGAAGTAGAACTTGAATGCGCTTCAGAAAGGTGATGATGTTGCCGGGTGCTTCATCTTTTGATCTCAAAAACTTTACCCAAGTATATCTTGAATAATCATCGACAATAACAAGAATATACCTCTTTCCATTGATGCTTTCAACTCTCATTGGGCCACATAAGTCCATGTGCAACAGATGTAACCTTGCTTCCGAACTAGGTATGGTTTTGGGTTTATATGATGCTCGTTTGCTTTTTCCTTGTTCGCATGATGGACATAGGTGTTCCTTGGTGTATTTGAACTTAGGGAGTCCGTTGACGATGTTGTCTTTGGCTAATTTTTTGATGGTGTCGAAATTGAGATGGGATAATCTTCTATGCCACAACCAAGACTTTGTGTCAGATGCTCTTGTCATAAGACAAATTGGTGATGTAGAGGCCATCTGGTTGATGTCGATAGCATATAGGTAGTGCCGCGATTTCTAGTTAAGAGATCATTTCCAACCAAATTTCTAACAAAAACCTTATTTCCTCGAAAGGCAACCTCTAAATCTGCATCACAAAATTGCCTAACTAAAAACAAATTGTGTCCCAACCCTTCGACATAGCAAACTCGAGTGATTAAATAATTCCTAAATGAAGATCTCCATAACCCAAAATAGCTGCTACATGATCATTTCCAAAGCGTACAGTTCTCATGAATTTCCAGACGAAATTGATCAGCAGCTTTAAGTTCCCGGTCATGTGCTTGGAGCAACCCGAGTCGACGATCCAAAGACATATTTCGATAACCTGCCAAGAATAGAAGAGTTTGTATTTGGAAACCATTTTGAATTTGGTTCCATGGGGTTAGGGGTAGAATACGAATCACACTCATAGAAGGTTCCTACTTGTTTATTTTGAACAATTTTTAATTTGCCATCCTGGAGTATGAATTCTCTACCCGTCAATATCCATACACAATACTTATGATAGTTCCTAGGCGTGCGACTATTAGTGGTGTTCCTAATTCTTTTAATTAGTCTATCAATATATCTAGATTTTGCTCTAGGTTCTTTCAAAGCATTCTTTTGTGCAGGCAAAACATTCACATTTGTAGAAACATTTTCATCACAAACATCATTAGATAGACATTCCTTGCGCATTAAACAAACAGAGTCATTACATGCATTAGAAACAGTACTTTTGACATTACATTGAGATGAAATATGTCTCTTATTACAAAGCGATAAATTCCTAGGGTGTTCTTTATTTCTTCAACTTTATTCATGCTACTACTCTTAGAGACAGGCGAGACTCTATTTTTCCTTGTATTGCTCCTAGGCTTTAGTCTGCTGCTCCTAGAGGTGCTTGCTAATCCTGTAGAAGGTAAGGCACACGCATTAGGATGTATATTGTTGTCATTTTTAGCATCCCTAGACTCGTTAGAATTATCCTTTATGCACTTGTCATTTGTCCTAGATGTGGAGACAGACGCAATAGTGGGACTAATCCTATAAAGACCCAGTGCTATTACTTTTGGTGTTTCGAAAACCGCTTTTTCTTTTCCAACAATCTTTTCTTTTTCATTATTCTTGGGCAAGGGTTGTGGAGTGACTGGTTTTGTCAAATCCTTTTTTCATCGACGGTTGGAGCAAACCGGGAAATTGACATTTTTGGTTTTTCAAACGTTTTGAAGCATTTGGTTTCACCGAAGTTGATGGTTTTGCAAACTTAGTATCCACACCCTTTCCTTTTTGACTTTCTAGCTGAGACCTCAAAAGATCATTTTGCGCTTTCATGTTTTTGAAGGCACGCTCATACGACAATTTGTCATATTTGCATTCTTCGTTTTTCCGATCAAGTTGTTTAAAATATGACACGTTTTCTTTTTCAAGTTTAATAAGAGCATTTTTCATATTTTGAAACAATTGCAGAGGTCTCAGCTCGCAGTCGTTCGTCGTCTTCAACAGAATATGTTTGTAAAATGATAGGCATAATATCAGTAGACAGAACTGCGTCTAAGAGAGAATCATTTAACTTTTCCAAAACATTTAGTTGCTCAAAAGATTCATTTTCCTTCTTTATCAGGGATTTGTTGTCCATAACAAAGTCAGCTGTTTCTTTCAAAAACGCTTGTTCAAAATGAATTAATCTAGCATGAATGGCGTTGATTTGAGGAGCAAAATCATTTTCAAGAATCTTTTTCATTTGTAAATGAACCGTGGAATTCCAATTAATCTCATTTAGTTTCGTTTTAGATTCTAAAGTCGTTTGAAGTTGCCCAATTCTGGTTTTAAGATCATCAAGATATCCTCTAGCAACACTTGTGTTAAAAGTGTTGTTTGAAGACATCTGTTCCATTTTTTTTAAAGAGATTTGGAAACAACTACGGGTTTAGAAACATGTTTTGAAATTCCTGGGCTTTTAGAAAGCTCATATGTTTGTTTTTGTGGAAAGCTCAATTGGTTTCAAATCTGGATTCTATTGTTTTTATTTTGTTTTGACTCTCTTTAGCAAGTTCTATCGTATCCACATAATCACTAAACAATAGGAGGATCATGCTTAGTAAACAAGACATTTCCATTATACAAAGTATTCTGTTCTTCCTGAGCTTTCTTGAGATTACAAGGAGTTTTGTTCCCGAGAACCATTTTGTTTTTTGTATGATAAATCGGATCAGTTTGATTAGTAATCATGTGAATTGTTTGACTCGAATGACCTGTTTTAACCAAAAAGTTTTCTAGTTTTGCTATCATATGTTCTGACTCTATGAGTTCTTCCAAAAGTTTATCTTCTTTCTTTGCAAAGTCCTTTTTCAACTCATCCCTTTCTGTTTCAAGATTGGTATAAGCTGATTTTTGTTTTGAAAGCTGGTTTGTTAAATCAGAAATTTCCTGTTTTAAATAATTAATGGTTTTTGTTGAACTAATTTGAAGGGTATCAAATTTGTTTTGCTATTCCCTATCTTTAACAAGTAACTTCTTATAACCAATTTCAAATTCAGACTCACGTGTTTTATCACTTTGAAAGCTTTTTTCAATTTTCTTGTATCTCTCAAGCTCAGTGGTCAATTTCTCATTCGCGGCCTTAACTTCGCGATTGACCTTTTTCGCATTCTCAATTTCAATACTACAATTATTCAATAATGATTCAAATAAAGCACGTGTTTCCTCATCATTCTCAGCATGCTGTGAAACTGAGCCACCACTATGATTCATATCGAGAGTTGCCGAATAAATATTGCTACAACTCAGCGTGTCCAGGTATGTATCATAAGTGGTTGCTGGAGTCTCAGAATTATGTTCCTCATGAGGGGACATATCAAATATATCATTATGGTTGCATGTATTGTAGGATGGTACCTCAGATACTGCATTGGTGTCATAAACAGGAGGTGTGTCAGAATCTGTGTCGTACTTAGCCTCCTGAAGATTTGTCATATAGATGCAGTTCGCATTCACATCCTCTCTGATACCACTTGTTATGACCAAGAAACAAGTTTCGGAGGTCGAGATTGATCGAAATACATGATTATTCTAGAGAGAGAAAGTAGAGAGAGAAATGTGGAGAATACTATGTGTTTATTAGATTGATAAATGAATGAAGCTTACACACTTTCCCACACCCCTCATGGAGAGTCATGAGGGGTATTTATAGGCTCATCACACTACATGTTTGCCTAATGTACATAAGTAGTCCCTATGGGTGCAACTTACTACATATCTAGTCCATTTCACTTGTGTGACGTTATCTTTATAAAAAAGTGAGGCTAACACTTTGTCAAAACCCGGACTTGGTTTTGTAAAACGTAACTCTAGATCAAAGACTCCTCCACCTAGGAAAACTAATTTGCCTAAACCTCGGCCAAGGACTCCTCAACCGAGAAGTAACTTTAGAAGACAAAGTTATTCAAATAATCCAACATCTTGGAATAATTTTCGACAACAAAGTTACTTGCCTTGGGAAATTAGTCCTCCTTTCCAACATCCTAGTCAAATGCAAATAATGCATAGGATGTTTAATAACAACTTTGGACCCATGAGATATTGGGGACCAAATGTTTGAATTGCTATCCTATTCAATAGATATGCTTGGGAATCATTTTGGAACCGGATGAATAGGTCAAAGATAGTGGTTGCACTCATCACATCACGGGTAACCGAAGTCTATTCTCCTCATACAAAGCCTACAATGGAGGTAATGTTACTTTCGGTAGCAAACTTAAGGGCAACATTATTGGCAAAGGTACGATTACTCAAGACTCCCTTACTATTAGAAATGTTGAGCATGTAGATAACTGATGTGTTTTGAAAGCTTTAAATTTATAAGACTAATTTTACCGATACCTTAATACACAAAACACACGGGTAAAGTATAACCCCCGTTTATAGTAAAGGTTTTTAGGTAAGACCAGGTCGTCCCAAGAGATTTGTAGCAATTCATAGATCGTTTATCAAGTAACAAAGCCAAATGATTGTCACATATCAAATAGCTAAACGTGTGTATAAGGCAAAGCAAAGTATGATTACATAACATGATAGATAAAGATAAAGCAACACTTATATAAACAAAATCATGCAGGTTACAATTATTGATGCATTAATCGTAACAAACATATCTACCAATAATGATATAGAATCCTTTCGACCTATAAACTACATCATCACGAGCGCATTAAGAATGGTTTATATCGAATATGCATACATATGAATTCCTCCCAAACCGGCATTTCTACATAAGGAAGGGTCTTAAACATCATTCCACTTGGTTTGTTTAGCAATTTACTATCCAATTTCTACTAGTCTAGTATTGATTCGCTTGGCCAAAACGACTCAAAATCAACCATACACAATTGACACTTTCGACCTACTTCAATTGCTAATGATCAACCAAAGGATAAACAAGCTCCAAGCAAAAGTAACATCGAATCCATAAGCATTCATATTCACAAGTTACACTAATATCGTCTAAATATCATATCATAACCAACCAATAACCAACATATAAAACTCACAAACATATTCAATATTATTAGTAAAGAAATGTACCAAATCGTTTATGCGAGTAATACGAATACAAGGAGTGTTTGGATCATTGGATCCTAAGACCCTCACCTAGTTCTCTTGACCCTCTAAGTTGTGTTTTTGATGGCTAACTATTCTAACTAATCTAACACGAGTTCCTGTGGCCAAATGGGGTATATATAGGCTTAGGAACACTTGGGGAAAAAGTAGGAAGGTATATGATTGGATATGGAGTAAATAGGAGTCTTAAATATGATTTCTAACTGATCAGGAGCGAAGTACGGCGCACATTCTTTCCAAAAACCGCCGTACTTGTAAAGTGCTCCGCACTTGATTTATTGTGCTCCGTACTTAGAAGTGCGCCACACTAATTGGCAAAACCGGCGTACTTGTGTTCATTTCCAGCTCTTGCACAAACATCAAAGTTGTAGATAATTCTCTTAGCTTTCCGTGGCCGCTTGAATCAACTAAATCGGAGTTTGTATGCTCAACTTATGGCCAAAATAGTGGATAGGTGTCGGGAGATCTTAACTTGAGTTTATTTCTTCATCTTAGCTTCATTTCTTTGTATTTTCTTCCATTTCTTCCACGATACCCTACAATATCAAATATACTCTATTAAGTATCAATAGTTTATATAACTCATCAAAATATATATAAAAGCACAGATAACACATATAGAAATATGTATAATTAGAGCGTTATCAAATACCCCCACACTTAAACATTTGCTTACCCTCAAGCAAAACTAAGAAAAGAAAACTCAAAAGAAGTTCCTAAATAACCAAAGGAAAGAAAAATTTTAAATGCTATGAAATTATTGAAAAATATTTTTGGTTTTTATAAAAAAATCGCAAGAAGCGCAAGCATCCACCCATACTTAAAGTTTTGCTTGTCCTCAAGCAAAGAAGAAAAAATAAGCTTTACAAAACAAAAATAGAATTATGAAAAATATTTTTGATTTTTTTTAATATGCGAAAACAGAGATATATAACGATTCTCAAGTTATCATAAAATGACTAAGCACCTCAAGAATAAGAAAAGTATAATTCACTCACACTCATTATTTGTATGATGGAGAATATAAGGAAATGACACTCAATTGCTAAGACATGATTCATTAAATTACAATATGCTTGTACAAGAAACAAGACTGCACCAACATGGCGTAAGCACCAGGTATAAATATCAAAAGAGGACTTTTATTCGGGTTATAATGTTAGGCTAAGGGTTAATAAGGGTATGGATAAGGCATGGGAAATATTTACTGTAATTGGTTTAAAAGAAAAATGTAAGTGTCAAAAAGTCCAAGAAACCCATATTACTAGTCACGAAATATACCACAAACCCGAGAGATTATGGAATATCTCAACATCTACAATCGCTCTAGTTGGCAAACAACACGCCAACTCTTATTCATACTTCATCACCCTTTTTTTTATTCACTCTTTTTTTCTTTTTTTTTATCAATATTTATTAATCTTTTTTTTTTGTACTCTCCACATTCACACAATCAATAATTCCCTCACACTTAGAATAAGCATACAGCACAAAAAAATACAAATACGAAGCGGGCCCTCTTCATCTTCATTGAAATGGTACAACACTCGTATCAAAGTGCGAACAAACTATTAATCAAAAATCATCCGAACATACCAAGCAACTAGTAACCAACCGAATAGACTTTCGACAAAGGGTAAGGATAGGCTAAATGTTATATATTTTTGTATTTTTCTAGTGGATGTAAGAAATGAAAGGGATGGTTCTGCAGGTTAAACTAGGGGTATCTAGCACTAAAAATGAGTGCTACAAAATGGTTTTATTTTGGGTAGTTAGCTAATCAGTGTAATTAGCTAAAAGAATAAATAAAATGTAAACGGAATGGCGATTTGGGTTAAATCCTAAGTTGCTTCTTCATCACATATAAATACCTATATCACACGAATGCGATCTCACTACGGTCTCGTAATGATTTCAATCACAAGTTCTAGAATCAATAAATCACCGGCACACTCATAAAAAAAGAAATCAAGCATAAAAGACATATGCCGATATAGGCTCAAAATCCTCACATTTAGTGGTAATGGTTATAAATGCGCAAGTAATGTCATCAATCCCGACTCAATCAATCGGGACACATCTCTTATTTCAAAACTTTATTTTATTTACTAAGTTTATTCTAATATATTAACCTAAGTGAGAAAAATAAAATAAGAGTAATTAGATTACTAAGGGCAAACAAAATTTTTAATTATTCCAAAATGAGTCTAAATTTTCAAATTCATTTTCCCTCCCACACTTAAGTTGAGCATTATGCGTAATTTTGAAAATAACTTAAAAGGTAGGATAAACGGGAAAATAAATATAAGAGAAACGAAACTTCCCGGAGTTCTTAAGTGCTCAGTTGAATTCTGAAAGATACGACGCTACGCAAAACGCCATCATAAGCATGTGAATCCAACAAAATATAATATAACAATCCGATCATATCACCTCCCAAGTGTAATATGCCATCCTCCACTTATTCATTAAAACTGCAAAATAAACAAAACTACAAGAACATAAAATGATAAAAGCACACTTTCGTAGGCACCACGAGTGGACGAGTTATAGTCTCGTGAGGGTTTACATCGAACACACCCACAAAGTTCGTAAAGCATATATACCTTTTTTATATATTATTATTTTTTTTATTAAAGTAGTCGAGTAATGAGCACACGGGCCCTGTGTACGTCATACTAAAGAAACTGCAAAGTTTTTCATTTTATAAAATTAATTATTATAATAGATAATTTTAGCAGACAGAAAGTACGCCGCACACAAGATAAAGTGCGGTTGTTTTATTTTGACAGAAAGCAAAAATAAAGTCGAAAATAAAATCTTTTTGGGTTTTAGTTTTAAGAAAAACACATAATAATTATATAAGATATAAAACAAATAATTTACACAACTATTTTTGCGGACTGATGAAGAAAGTACGCCGTACTTAAGGGTAAATGCGGCGTACATCTAGTCTATTTTTTTTATTATTTCAAATATCAAAAGAGGGTCGCGGCAAAAATTTGACAAAAGTGCGCCGCGCACAAACATGAGTGCGGCGGTTTTATTATGACATAACATATTTTTTAACATTTTCTTTTTTCTTGCACTTTATTAGTTAATGAAAAAACACATAAACACAGACATGCAAACACAGAAGATTAATCAAAACAAACTAAACAGAATGCATATGAAAACACAAACAACCAAGAAACTCTTTTGTTATATTTATATGAATTATTATTATTATTATGAAGATGCAAATGAACAAACATGCAAGCTGAGAAGCAAAAACAAATAAAACACCTTACAAGTATTCACAAAACATAAAAAAAAGAATGCATATGGTTTTATTTTTATACGAAACTGGATTTTATGTATGCAAGTGCAAAGTGCGGCGCACTCCAACAGAAGTGCGGCGTCCTTACTGCAAATTTTCAAAATTTTTAATTTTTTAATTTTTTAATTTTTTTATTTTTTTTTAATATTTTAACAGATGCAATGCAAAGAAAAATTAACAAATAAAGAACTAACAAACAAACAAACGCATGACTTATTATATTCACAGGAGCATACCAGAAAAGCAAAATAAAGAAAATATGAAAATCTTTTTGGTTTTTCCATTTTGAATGACACACTAAATATTCACAAATTTACGAGGCGTATAATCAAATAAAATATGATTCCAAATGATTACATACCTGAGTCTAGCAGTTTTGGGGTTTTTGTTACCACTGAAATTAATCAGCTAAGAGTACCTTTTGATCACAGGAGAAAAGTGCGTCGGCCTTGGTGCTAGAACCGGCGTACTTACAGGATTTATCTGCAAAATTGGAAATGAGAACAGGGGAAGTGCGGCGCACTTCAAGAGAAGTGCGGCATACTTACAGTAACAGAAGACAGTTTTTTCCAGAGATTTTAAGAGATTTCAAACACACGAATGATGCACAAGACTAGCAAACAATCTGCAAACAACTAAGACAAATCCCCGGTAGCGGAGCCAAAACTTTGATGTGTTTCGAAAGCTTTAAATTTATAAGACTAATTTTACCGATTCCTTAATACACAAAACACACGGGTAAAGTATAACCCCCGTTTATAGTAAAGGTTTTTAGGTAAAACCAGGTCATCCCAAGAGATTTGTAGCAATTCACAGATCGTTTATCAAGTAACAAAGCCAAATGATTGTCACATACCAAATAGCTAAACGTGTGTATAAGGCAAAGCAAAGTATGATCACATAACATGATAGATAAAGATAAAGCAACACTTATATAAACAAAATCGTGCAGGTTAAAATTATTGATGTATTAATCGTAACAAACATATCTACCAATAATGATATAGAATCATTTCGACCTATAGACTACATCATCACGAGCGCATTAAGAATGGTTTATATTGAATATGCATACATATGAATTCCTCCCAAACCGGCATTTCTACATAAGGAAGGGTCTTAAACATCATTCCACTTGGTTTGTTTAGCAATTTACTATCCAATTTCTACAAGTCTAGTACTGATTCGCTTGGCCAAAACGACTCAAAATCAACCATACACAATTGACCCTTTCGACCTACTTCAATTGCTAATGATCAACCAAAGGATAAACAAGCTCCAAGCAAAAGTAACATCGAATCCATAAGCATTAATATTCACAAGTTATACTAATATCGTCTAAATATCATTTATCATAACCAACCAATAACCAACATATAAAACTCAAAAACATATTCAATATTATTAGTAAAGAAACGTACCAAATCGTTTATGCGAGTAATACGAATACAAGGAGTGTTTGGATCATTGGATCCTAAGACCCTCACCTAGTTCTCTTGACCTCTAAGCTGTGTTTTTGATGGCTAACTATTCTAACTAATCTAACACGAGTTCCTGTGGCCAAATGGGGTATATATATAGGCTTAGGAACACTTGGGGAAAAATTAGGAAGGTATATGATCGGATATGGAGTAAATAGGAGTCACAAATATGATTTCTAACTGATCAGGAGCGAAGTACGGCACACATTCTTCCCAAAACTGCTGTACTTGTAAAGTTCTCCGCACTTGATTTATTGTGCTCCATACATGGAAGTGCGCCGCAATAATTGGCAAAACCGGCGTACTTGTGTTCATTTCCAGCTCTTGGCACAAACATGAAAGTTGTAGATATTTCTCTTAGCTTTTTGTGGCCGCTTGAATCAACTAAATCGGAGTTCGTATGCTCAACTTAAAGCCAAAATTGTGGATAGGTTTCGGGAGATCTTAACTTGAGTTTATTTCTACATCTTAGCTTCATTTCTTCGTATTTTCTTCCATTTCTTCCACGACACCCTACAATATCAAATATACTCTATTAAGTATCAATAGTTCATATAACTCATCAAAAAATATATATAAAAGCACAGATAACGCATATAGAAATATGTATAATTAGAGCGTTATCAATAACCTCGGATTTAATTTACTTAGTATTAGCCAAATGGTTGACAATAAGTGTAGAGTAATCTTCTCGGAAGAAGGTAGTGAGATAACTAAGTATGGAAAGACCATAGGTAAAGAAGTTAGGAAAAATGGTCTATTCGTTATGAAGATAGGAAGTACACCTCAGGATAAGATTTGCCTAGCATCCATAGATGACAATTCTACATTATGGCATAGGAGACTAGGTCATGCCAATATGTGGTTAATACAATCATTGGCATCAAAAGAATTAGTTAGAAATCTTCCTAGGCTTAAGTTCGATAAACACTTTTGTGATGCTTGTAAAGTTGGTAAACAAGCTCATTCTAGTCACAAGGCAAAGAATATGGTCTCTACCTCTAGATGCCTAGAACTCCTTCACATGGACTTATTCGGTCCATCCGCCGTACGGAGCTACGGAGGAAATTACTACACATTAGTGATAGTAGATGATTACTCTAGATACACTTGGACTAGGTTTCTTAAGAATAAGACACAAGCTTTCGAAGAATTCAAAATCTTTAGCAAAAAGGCCCAAAATCAATTAGATTGTAAATTTGTGTCTATTAGGACGGACCATGGTCGGGAATTTGACAATGTAGTGCAATTTAGAGTTTATTGTCATGCTAATGTTATTACTCACAATTTCTCAGCTCCACGCACTCCACAATCAAATGGGGTAGTCGACGGAAAAATCGCACTCTACAAGAGATGAGTAGAACAATGCTCAATGAGCAATCTATTCCGCAAAAGTTCTGGTGTAATGCCGTAGACACTTCTACTTATATACTTAATAGGATATTGATTAGACCAATTTTAGGTAAAACTCCATACGAAATCTTGAAAGGAAGAAAACTTACATTAGACTACTTTAGGGTATTTGGAAGCAAGTGCTTCATTTTAAACACCAAAGACTACCTCACCAAGTTTGACCCAAAGTCTTACGAAGGTGTCTTCTTAGGTTACTCCCAAAATAGTAAAGCCTATGTAGTTCTAAACAAGGAGACTATGAAAGTTAAAGAATCACTTAACGTGACATTCGATGAAAGTCCTCCTCTCACGAAAACATCACCCTTGGTGGATGATGATCTAGATAAGGAAGAAGCTACTAAGTTTAATTGCAAGAAAACTCTGAAAAATGACATTGAGGATGAAATAGTCGAAGTTGACTAAGTCGTTAACATTAAGGAAACCAAAAATCATCCAATAGAAAATGTCATAGGAAATCTCAACCAAAGAACTC
This sequence comes from Artemisia annua, assembly GCA_014162995.1. Classification (NCBI taxonomy): domain Eukaryota; kingdom Viridiplantae; phylum Streptophyta; class Magnoliopsida; order Asterales; family Asteraceae; genus Artemisia; species Artemisia annua. Next base: position 163,323 of record LBNU01015739.1, read on the forward strand.
TTAGGTCACAAGCACAAAACAAAAGTAATTTCTTTTGTTTTATATCCACCGTAGAACCTAAGAATGTCGGTGAAGCAATTAAGGATGAAATTTGGATAGTTGCTATGCAAGAAGAATTAAACCAATTCACCGCAAATCAAGTTTGGGATTTAGTACCTCCTCCTGAAAACCAAACTATTATAGGAACTAAGTGGGTATTTAGAAATAAGCTCGACGAAAATGGCGTCGTAACTAGGAACAAGGCTAGATTAGTAGCACAAGGCTACAATCAACAAGAGCGAATAGATTATGATGAGACTTATGCACCCGTAGCTAGATTAGAGTCTATAAGAATACTCCTTGCCTATGTTTGTGCCTTAGACTTTAAACTATATCAAATAGATGTGAAAAGTGCATTCCTAAATGGTATTATAAACGAGGAGGTATATGTAGCACAACCTCCGGGATTCGTTGATTTTGAAAAACCGAATCATGTTTATAGAATCAAGAAAGCTCTTTATGGTCTTAAACAAGCTCCTAAATCTTGGTATGATAGAATAAAGGCATTTTTGATTAAACATGAATATACCATGGGAATGGTTGATAACACACTTGTAACACCCCCAAAATAGGGTCCAGCGGAAGCATACATGTCACTGGGGTGTTACTAAATTGAAATCACAACATAAGGTAATAAAGAATGGAATACATACTCTGTTAAAATATATTAAGTTTAATAAAAATCGAGTTTACAACAGAGTTTTTAAAGTCATTAGATAAGCCCAAAGTCTAGTGGTCCTAATAAAACAAGTCAAAGTCAATGTGTTAAAACACTTCGGAGGATAGTTACGACCATTGCCTTGCCATGCCTTGCCAATAATAAATAACTCAAACACCTGAGAAAAACATGCTAAAAGTCAGCAAAAAGTTGGTGAGTCTATAAGTTTAAGCAATAAAATCATAAGTTTGGACCATGAGTTTAGTATATGAACATTACAATGCATATAAAGTCATATAAAAATAGTCTATTACGTTAGCACTAAGTTCATGCAACTGAAGCTATAACAGTGTGCATACTCATAAAGTATGGAATCATATATAGGGCCCGGCAAGTGTTTATCCCAGACACTTGTGTTACGACATGGTATACGTTCGTTTGCCTATCCGGTCAAACCGAATGGGGGAGTTACCCCCAATAGATCTATTTATAACATTCGCGCTTCCCAGCAGGAGTTAACGGTTCATGAGATGGGCATAATTGGGACATAACAGGGCTTAGGCTAATCCACGTAATAGCATAAATAACAGAGTTGGGTCCATAAAATAGTTTTGCATGTTTCTCACCCCAATAAAAACAAGTATAAATAGAGTGGGGCTATAAACTCACCTCAGTGAACAGGAGTAAGCAGTAATTCAAGTGATCAAATAGAGTGTGGCACCAACACGCGACCTAGATTAATAAGGCATGATTTAGTTCACAGTTTAAGTTTAAGGCTCACTGAAGTTAAAATAAACTCAAAAGTTTTTAGAGTGTTGTGTTATTGTTGCTTGTGTGGCAGCATTTAAGGTTGAAAACGGTTTTCTAAATGTTTGTGTTTTGGCTCTTGGAAGAGTATATAAACAATAATAAATATTAATGACGAATAAACCTTTGGTTTAACGATAACCGAAAGACGGAGTACGGAGGGTAATTATAATGAGTATTAGACGATGACGGGACATAATAGCCTTGTCGTTAGGAGTACGTATTTATATTTAACCGAGTGTATTTATATTCATATATAAAATGTTTGTTGCTATTATAAATAAAAGTATAGAATTAAGTAGTGACTAAAAAAATATAAGTAGGAAACTATATATATATATATATATATATATATATATATATATATATATATATATATATATATATATATATATATATATATATATATATATATATATATATATATATATATATATATATATATATATATATATATATATATATATATATATATATATATATATATATATATATATATATATATATAACTTAAGAAAATATGCTTGTTTAGAATATTTTGCTTGTTGTTCATTTACTAGTTGTGGTAAAAAGCACTATAAATGTAGGATTTGTATGAAAGTTTGGTGCGACTCAAATATATGTTTAAATAATAAGCCGTTGTATATTACTTATAGAACTCAAATAAACCTTTATAAGTCGGAACATATTAAATATATTTAGGTATTGACTATTTATAATGATGGTAACTTTAAAACTTTTGATTTAGTCTCATTTTATAGGTTTTAAATGTACATGTATCTAGCCTTGCTTATAATAAGTGTCCTGAGCTCGTTATAAGTAATGTCGCGAACTCGTGGTCGAGTGATGTGAATTGAGTCATGTCGTTTACATCGTGAAGTAGTAAGTCGTGATTAAGCCGAAGCAGAACAGTAAATCAAACGCACCCTTAACAGTTTTTGAAAAGGAAAAGAGTGGAGTAGGCCTGTTGGGCTTTGACCCAGTTACACACACACGAGCCCAGCTTGCGATTTTTGCTCAGCCCTATTACATTTGCACATTCAGTTGAGAAAAAAAAGGGAAGGAACATGTTTTGACCCTTAACGAAAAGAAAATGGTCAACAGTTTCATGCTTCTTGACTTGATGAAGGGCATAACGAAGGTTTATTAACTTGCTTATCATGCTACTTGAGCGACCCATTTCAGCCCAAGTTAATGGAACGTAATTGACATAATCAAGTGAGGTCAAAATACACACACCTTACAAAATGAGTTTTAGTGTTTTCGACAATAGGTAGTAAAAAGAATCAGACTACTCTCTCTTGTTTGAGTATTTTGATCACAGAAATAAGCAAGTCCAACATCAATTTAGACACCCTTCGGTGCAGGTTTCGTCTCAGCCGATTAAGACACACATAGCAAAAGAAGTACGTTGAAGTCTCAGCCGATTAAGACACACATAGCAAAAGAAGTACGTTGAACTGATAAGCTCGAATCTGGGACGGCGTAGCTTAACACAAGTCAAAATTCGACACACAATACTTACCAATACAACCCTCAAGTTTGTCATGAAACAGATTGATACTAATAACAAAGAAAACAAGTTGAGCCAAATGCTTTAACCAAACGGATTAGAATCGAAATAAACCCTACAATCAAACTCTTAACGCCAACAAGCAAAGTTTAGAACAGGCAAACAATTTGTCTACATCGGAAGACCATAACGGCACAGGTTAATATCATAACGTAGAACAAAGGCAAATCGATGAACAACACTTCCAAAACGAGCCATAGTAAAACTGGTTTTCTGACTTGTTTAAATTTGCTACCACACAAGGCAAATAACAAAGAGAACTATCATAAACATCATATAATTAATTCCCCAAGAATATTATTTAGCCGATACACCACAAATGGATTAGAACAAATTTCAGATTCACCAAACCCAAAACATTAAACTGATCCGTACACATACCATTTATCTCGCAACAAATATTTTAACAATAATATTCAAGAAGACTATCAACCCCAAACAGAAATTAAATGGAACATAGGACTGTTTACAGATTCTAATGAAGCAAAACAACAAGGAAATAGAACCTTACAAAAGAACAGAGTCGATTTAAAGAGGAGGCCAAGAAATTAATAACCCAAATCCGATTCCAAGCAGCAACTACCACAGTAACCCTTTTGATTTTTGAGAGAATTTTTGAGTGAAGTTTTTGGGAGTATGGATAACTTGAGGACCGATTACCGTTATAAAAGAATTCAAACAAGTAGCGTTGGTTCCCCTTTCTTTGATTTCAGACGCGCCATAGCTATATAGGGATACCATCATCCTTAGCTCCATCACCTTATTGTTGGGATTAGTTGACTTCGAGGGTTTAGACAAAATGGTCAGGCTTAGTTTTGGCTTAATGAGGATAGTGATAGTTTGTCTTGGGTGCCATTGATTTCAGGCCTGATCATTTCAGATGTGGGGATGAAGGAGATGATGTTGTAACTGAGGGGGAAGAGAGAGGATCGCAGGTGGGGAGAGGCGTAGCAGTAGGAGTTGGGTTTTGTTTGTATCAATGGGAGAGAGAGAAGGAAGAGAGGTGGGGATAAGAAAGATGAAAAAAAGATCATGTTTATACATTTTTTTATATGTTTTATAATAAAAGAGAGTGGGATAGGGTGTAAAAGTACAAGAGTGTTAATTGTGCTTTATTAAGTAACAATACCGAGTCCCGTTGAGCTCCGGTGTAAACGGAGTTTTCGAGGTTAGCGGGAGTGCTAAGATATTATCAAAGAGAACGTTTTTATAATAGTGATATAAAAACAAAGTTTATTAATTTCGGATAACAAGTAATTCATGCCGTTACTAGGGTTTGTGTTGGTACGCGTGTGGTGTTTGGTGCGAGATAACCTCTCGTAAATGATCAATAGTAGTCAGAAAACGAAATAGTCACATTTTCTGATAGGATAAATCATGAAATGAGTTATTGTAAGCTACAATGTGCGGGTTCGTATTCCCGAAAATAGTTATGCAAGCTCATGAATGCTTAATTTAAACAGTTAGGTAATAATAAATCGAGGTTTATTATTAAAATATTGATGGAAAATTACCGTTTGTCACATCCTTCCCGTCTTAGAAGGAAAGCCGTCCTCGGCTTTCACTTAGAATTACTCGATGGATTCGAGAAAAGGTGTGGGTATTTACGCTTGATCTCGTCCTCACGCTTCCACGTGTATTCGGGTCCTCTTCGAGAGTCCCAACGGACCTTTACGATAGGGATGCGACTTTGCTTAAGCCTTTTGATTTCTCGGTCCATTATTTCAACAGGTTCTTCAATAAAGTTTAGTCTCTCGTCGATCTGGATTTCCTCCAATGGAATGGCAAGGGTTTCTTCTGAGAGACATTTCTTAAGGTTGCACACGTGGAACACGTTGTGCACAGAACTGAGTTCTTGTGGTAATTCGAGTCGGTAGGCTACCGGGCCAATTCTGGCGAGGATTTTGAATGGTCCAATGTATCAGGGATTTAACTTCCCACGCTTTCCAAAGCGAATCACGCCTTTCCATGTCGAAACTTTCAGCATAACTCGATCTCCAACTTGAAACTTGAGTGGTTTTCGTCTCTTGTCAGCGTAGCTTTTTTTACGGTCTCGAGCCGCTTGCAGCCGGCTCTTGATTTGCACAATCTTTTCTGTAGTTTCTTGTACTAGTTCAGGACCAGTAAGCTGACTTTCTCCGATTTCAGCCCAGCATATAGGCGATCGACACTTTCGACCATAAAGTGCCTCATAAGGTGCAGCTTTGATGCTTGTGTGATAGCTATTATTGTAAGAGAACTCGGCTAATGGCAGATACCTATCCCAACAGTTTCCAAAGTCTATCACACATGCTCGTAGCATGTCTTCTAAGGTTTGGATGGTCCTTTCACTTTGACCATCTGTTTGAGGATGGTAGGCGGTGCTCATATCCAGGTCGCTTCCCAAGGCATCTTGTAGTGACTTCCAAAATTTTGACGTGAAACGGCTATATCTGTCGGAGATGATAGAAATCAGAACACCATGTCGTGCCACTATCTCCTTTATGTATAGCCGTGCAAGTTTATCCATGCTGTCGTTCTCCCTGATCGGTAAGAAACGGGCGGACTTGGTTAGACGATCAACGATTACCCAAATGGTGTCGTAACCGCTTGATGTCCTTGGTAGCTTGGTGATAAAGTCCATAGTTATATGTTCCCACGTCCACTCGGGAATCTCTGGTTGTACGAGTAAACCTGATGGCCGTTTGTGTTCAGCTTTAACTTTGGAACAAGTCAAACAATGACTGACGTAACGAGCAATGTCGGTCTTCATGTTAGGCCACCAGTATAGTTTCTTCAGATCGAGGTACATTTTGTCGGCTCCTAGATGAATGGGGTACTTAGACTTGTGGGATTCGTGCATGATGAGGTCACGTATCCCTCCGTAGAGTGGGACCCAACTTCTGTCCTTGAAACACAACATTTCATCCGATCTCTTCACCAAACCATGCTTACTTTCAGGCATACCATAGATCTTCTCGTTGGGTCTATTCTCGCCTTTGAGTGCCTCGGCTTGAGCCTCAAGGATTTTCGATAGGAGGGGCGAAACGATTGTCATACCCAACGATCGTACCCTCAGGGGTTTTGGTCGTTCTTTCCAACTAAGAGCATCTGCTACCACGTTTGCTTTGCCTGGATGGTATCGAATCTCGCAATCATAGTCGCTGAGTAATTCTAACCATCTACGCTGTCTCATATTAAGCTCCTTCTAGTCCAGGATATGTTGCAAGCTCTTGTGGTCGGTGTAAACTACACACTTGGTGCCATAAAGGTAGTGTCTACAGATTCTAAGGGCAAACACTACTGACCCCAATTCCAAGTCGTGTGTAGTATAATTTGTTAATACAAATATCACCTAAAAACGTTATTTATATTTTACAATCTTTGCTAAGTTTTGTTAATGACAAAGTACAAACTTTAGTTTATAGTAATACATCACTTTAGTCTTAAGTCTTATATAACTAGACTTTATATTTCTATTTAAACATAACATAGTTTTATTTCTTTAAATGGAAACATCACATCAGGCATTTATGGAATGTTTATGTGTTTGACTAGCGATATTGTTCTTACACATTTTGGAAGTATTCTTTAAATGGAAACATCACATCATGCATTTATGGAATGTTTATGTGTTTGAGTAGCCCATATTGTTCTTACACATTTTGGAAGTTGTTGGGTTTATTAATTTGATAAGACAAAACAAGAAGAATGAAAACAAGAGGGACTTAATGTGACAAAGGATGAAACTTCATATGCAAGAAAAAGATTACTACGGATCTTTTTATTATTTAAAAATATTCTTTGTAACCCTAGTTCTCTATTATATAAAGAGAATACAGGGATTAGTTTTAATAAGTCTTCCACAATGTAGAATACAGTAAAGGTGTGTGTGTGTGTTCTAGGGCATATGTCTTGTAGATGCCTAGAACTTGTTTGTGTTCGATACCTCTAAGGTCTGAGATGTCTTAGATCCCTGTTACAATTAGGTAACACGTTTTATTCTGATCAAATACAATTGGAGGTGATGATGGTGAAAAACCTTGTTGCAATAATTATTGATTTGTTCTTATTCCGCTGCATATTGTTTTCAATATTATTGTTAACCCTAGATGATATGAGGTCTAAACAACCTCGAGCTACAACGATCCTACAGGTGGTATCATAGAAAGGTTGCTCGTGATATCTAGGGAATTTACAAGGTGGTTATTCGATGGAAGGAAGCAGGTACTGTACGATTAGTTTTTGGTTTTTACGTTTTAATTAAAAGATCGTAATTTTGTTCTGCTGCTACAAGGACTTTAATTAATTCGCATACTGGGTATATTAAATTAATTGGCATATGGATTTTAAATACAAATCTCGTACTAAATGTATTATCCTCGTCCTGCAACAAGAATTAATTGGTCAGTTATGAGTTTTTCTCTTTTCGTAAAGTGGATTGAGTGATGAGATCAATACTTTTAGGATTATTTAATTGCACACATGGGTTGGCATCAGTTTGTGGGGTTCGACATTTGATAGAAGATTATTTAGTTTGAAGGCGACAAAGGGCTGTTTGTCGTTTGGTAGATTTAATAGTGGGACAGTGATGCAAATTGAATTACTTCTTTCGAGAATTTTGCTGCTACGCTATCTGTTTCTACTGCTCGCTTTAAGTCTCTGCTGCTGGGAATTTTTACTCTGCTGCTATAATGTTCATTCTGCTGCTACCCTTAGCAAACTGCTGCTCGAGTAAATTTCATTCTTCTGCTACAAACTGCTGCTACTTTGATTATTCTGCTGCTCGATTTTTGTCGATATTAAAAGGTTCTTGAAAGCTTTGTTTGTAAAGTTTAATTGTTTGAGGGGAAGGAGCTTCAAGAATACATGGGTTTTATGGTAATTCGACAAGGAATTCTATGAGCAGATGAGTTTGATTGGTTTTGGTTTACACACACAAGAAGGTTATTTGGTACACACACAAGGAGGTTTGTTATTTGTTCTTAAATGGTTTTAAAGGCTCGAATTAATTTTTCTTATTGGCGAAGAGGAGTATTTGTTGCTTCTTTGATGATGCAGTGGAATTTTTCAAGGTTGTGTCTTATTATATCTTGAACGGTCTTACAACGTTTAAAGATAACTTGTTTGTTTATACGGTGGTGACAACAATTTGACTAATCTAGCAATGTGTGATTTTTCTTATGATGCTCTATGCATACATTGGCTATCACTTAAAGGAGTTACATTGTAGTGCTCAGTGTCTCACAAAGGATGAGGATTTTGTCAAGGGATTGCGGTCTACTTATATTTCCTGTT
>LBNU01015739.1:172985-183693 GCA_014162995.1 Artemisia annua
GTTGTGTCTTATTATATCTTGAACGGTCTTACAACGTTTAAAGATAACTTGTTTGTTTATACGGTGGTGACAACAATTTGACTAATCTAGCAATGTGTGATTTTTCTTATGATGTTCTATGCATACATTGGCTATCACTTAAAGGAGTTACATTGTAGTACTCAGTGTCTCACAAAGGATGAGGATTTTGTAAGGGATTGCGGTCTACTTATATTTCCTGTTCATATAAGTTTGGAGTCACGTGGTTAGTACAAGACATAAGACACAAGGTTGGTTTCTTCTACTTCAGCATAAAATTGGTAATGATTAGTTTTCTTCAACAATATATAAAGCCTACAGATTTGAAGAATCATTTTATGTACATGCATCACTCGAGGGGAAGTTCCTACGGTTTATTCATTCTCTATTTGTTGATAACAAAAAGGGGAAGAAATATTGTGGTGGCATGGCATGGTTTAAGGGGAAGACAAGTTTGTTTTCATTCATGGTGAGATTTAATTATCTCAACTTCTCTACTTCGTCTAGGGAAGTTCGTACAAGAACGTGTTTGTTTTGTCATCATCAAATAGGGGAAGATTGTTGGGTTTATTAATTTGATAAGACAAAACAAGAAGAATGAAAACAAGAGGGACTTAATGTGACAAAGGATGAAACTTCATATGCAAGAAAAAGATTACTACGGATCTTTTTATTATTTAGAAATATTCTTTGTAACCCTAGTTCTCTATTATATAAAGAGAATACAGGGATTAGTTTTAATAAGTCTTCCACAATGTAGAATACAGTAAAGGTGTGTGTGTGTTCTAGGGCATATTTCTTGTAGATGCCTAGAACTTGTTTGTGTTCGATACCTCTAAGGTCTGAGATGTCTTAGATCCCTGTTACAATTAGGTAACATGTTTTATCTGATCAAATACAATTGGAGGTGATGATGGTGAAAAACCTTGTTGCAATAATTATTGATTTGTTCTTATTCCGCTGCATATTGTTTTCAATATTATTGTTAACCCTAGATGATATGAGGTCTAAACAACCTCGAGCTACAACGATCCTACAGAAGTATTCTATGTTTGGTGCAATGCATGTTGTCTAGTATTAAGTTGATGTAACTTAGGTTGGTTTGGAAGTTATGGCAAAGCAATCATGTTCCAGGTCTGGCGGAACCTTGGAGGAACATGGGCGGAACCCTCCTGAGGGTGCCGCCGTTTCCGCCAGACCTGCAGAAGGTTTTGCTATAAATAACAAACCATTTGTTAGATTTTTTCTTTATCACTTTAGGACATATATTTCACATATCCTCTCATCTAACTCAGTAACATTTGACTTGTGTGATTCTCTTATGTAGCAAAGGAGTTCACAAGTTCATCCAAGAAGTTACAAGTTTCAACTCATAAGTTGCAAGACTTGTTAGCTTTGTTATGTATAGACTTTGGTAGTTTATACATATTTGTATCTTGTGTAGAAGTGATCGGTTAGTATTTTAGGCCTTAAAATACATAGTGTGACGGGAGTTTTTGTACCCTTGTAAAAGAACTAACAGGAGTGGTTGTACACTTGGTAAAGAACTCGACATCTAGCTTAGTGTCGGTAAAAGGAATTAGGCGACGATAGGTTGGTTCTACCTTGAACTAGAACTCGGTATTTAGCTTTGTACCAGATAAACGTGTAAGCGACGAGTGTAAAGGTTTCTCCACCGGGAAAGGAGTTTGTTGACTAGTGCTTTAAACTCTCGAGTTGGATACTCGGGGCGTGGACGTAGGGCAAGGAAAATAGAGTTCCTTGTAGCCGAACCACGATAAATACTCGTGTCATGGTTTGATCGTTTCTTTCTTTATTCTTACTTGCTACTTATTATCTTTTAGATCATATCTTTGATAGTATCCATGCTTACATCTTTGATTGTTTGAAAAGTATATCTTAGATTATATCTTTGATTATACGAAAGTTTTTAAAAGATAATTAACTTAAAAAGCGGTAAACTATTCAACCCCCCTTCTAGTTTTCCACAATTGGCATCAAGAGCTACGTTACTCAAGATCTTTAAAATATATTGTATTTTAAAACTTGGATCGATCCATGGATTTTGAAAATCTCAAAGAAGGGCAAAAACCACCGCTATATGAAAAAGAAAACTTTCTTGAATGGAAAAGTAAATTTGAAAACTATGTGAGATCAATTGATCAAGACCTTTGGCATATTATTTTTATTGGTGATTTCAAACCAACGAACACGAGTTTTGAAAATCAAAATGATTATCCAAAACTTGATAAAAACACTAAAGCTAAGATAATGATTTATAAAGCTTTACCAAGTGTCGAATATGAAAGAGTGTTAGTTTGTCAAACGGCTAATGATATTTGGAAAAATTTGTTAAACCATCATCAAGAAATATGTCAAGTCAAAAATGATCAATTTGATCTTACATATGAGTTAGAAGTTCTAGAAAAACTAATAGATAGACACTTAATAGAAGTGAATACATGTACTACTAGTTTAAATGTTTTAAATGAAGGTACAAGTGAAGATGAGTACGTATGTCAAAGAGAATTTGCTTGCGAATCATGGAAAGACACGGATATAGATGAAGATGATCATCCGATTAGTGATTCTCAATCTATTGAAACAACAAGCAAGGTACATGTTGAAACCAAACATTTTTGCTTTGACACATTTCTCTTAGATTTTTCTAAATTAGAAAATGAGTCTAAACTTTTAGGTAACATGAACCTAAAAACCATCTTCAACAATGAGTCCTCAAAATCTTTTGTGAATAATTTTGAAAAGGAAATCTTGTTAGAAGATAAAATGTCTAGACTTGAGAGTAATGTTGAAATTGATCTAGAATGTAAATTATGTCTAGATTACAAACATGAGATTAAAAAGCAAAATGAGAAAGGAAAAATGTTAGCTAAATTTGATGAAAGCTCAAAATCTCTTGAAAGATTGTTGAGGAGTCAAAAATTGTTTAGAGATAAAACCGGATTAGGATTTAACTCAAAAGCACCATCAACAAGTAAAACAAAGCAAGTAAACTTTGTTAAACCTAGAAAAGAGATTTAGAGATAATTTAACCTCTAATAGAAACTCATGACAAAAGGATTAAGAATATCATATTCTATGATTTTATATGATTATCTAACCCTCTTGGATATATGAGTAATTGAGTTTCCAAGCGTATCGTCAAACCAAGATTTTACGCTTTGAGCTTATCATCTTGATAGCATCTCTATGCAACTTAAAAGGTACACATTACTTCAACTTGCCTTTTGATTGTCTCTTGCTTCTAGCATTATGTGTTTTAGTATGTGTTATTGGTAGTGTGAATTCTTATGTGTTTATGTGCTATTAGAAATAACTAAGATTAGATTCTCTACGTCAAGGAATTTCATCTTTAGTACTAGTAGGAGATATAAGGTGGTTTCGGTTCTTTAACCGTCAAGAGACAAACATGAGAAACTCTTGAGTAAGTCTCACTTAACTCTTGCTCACAAGTGAGCTAACTAAGAATCTCCTAAGTGATAACATGTCTTACACTTTTGTGATGCTTGCTAAACAACATTCCTAAACACCACACTTTGGGTCTTAAATTGTGTTTTACTTCAACCACTCTTTTGTGATAAATTCACATAAAACACACAAGATGAAATAAATCATATTAGCATAAATTAGGATGCATGGAAGAAAATGAGTTTTCAACATCTAGAATTTACACATCAAAAGTGACACTTAGTCATATGATGTTGTACCTCTTGGACTTTTTCAAAAACTAATAAAGATCACAATGTTTTATGAAAGGAAACCTAAAGAGTCGAGGAGTCGTTGAATATAACATTTGACGAAAGACCAACTCCTTCTAAGATATCATCTTCGGTAGATGATGACTTAGTCGAAAGTCCAACAATGGTAAGACAAGCAAGTTAAGTAAAATGACAAGGAAGATGTACTATTACAAGGAATAAACATAGATGTTTAAAATCCTAAAGTCATATACTATAGAGTGTCACAACATTAAGGGTAAAGTTCAAAATATAAACAACGTCTTCTTACCTCGAGTCAAACATTGAATCAAGCAGTATTGACATAGGTCATATGACTTGAATCATGATTTGGTAAAATCAAACATATTTGATGAAAACAAGCTTTTGGATATTAGAGTAAAACTACGAGTTTTAACAAATTAGATCTTTCAAAAATAGATTGAGTGATTGTAGTGTCAACAATTGAAAGACTTTTTGATAATACAAGCAAGCTCCAAAAGCAATAAATTATCACTCAAGGACATTCCTAATTACTCTCTTGTTCTCAATAGTTAAGTAGTTGATGACTTATCAAGAATGAGATTAGTAAATCCGTAGTTAAAACTAAACATAGAGAAATGTTCGGAAGATTACTTGTTTTCATAACAATTAGATTCAACATTATGTTTGGTACTTATCTATGTACTCGTTTTAGAAAAGAATCTAAATCATCTTCTTTGGAAGAGAGATTTTGAACACGTCAAAAGATACTACACAAGGATTATGGTATCCCAAAGGAACGGGAAGAGAAACCACAAGTGTACACCGAGTTGAATTATGACGGTGATTAAGATAAGAGAAAAAAAAGCACAAGTTGTACTTGCACTTTTATGCTTTCTTACCAAATGATTCTCAAAGAAGCTTAAAGCTCTCAAAACAACATTGGACGAAAAAGCACGTTAACAAACTCCTTGAGATGAAGCAAACTCACGTCAACAATGAAATCCCTCGTTTCAACAAAGGAAGCGTCAACGTTAGCGTCAATCCAATCCATTATGCTCATAGAATGACGTAGTGAGATTCATCGCCATAGAATTGGTAAAAATGTTCATTGAGGAACATCTCAATCAAAAACGTCCATTACGATAACCACATTGGTTGACATCCCTTTAAAACCTCTCGGATTAGGATCTTCCAACTTTCCTAGACCTAGTTTAGGACTTATGAAACCTAAAACCTTAGTTTTGAACACAAGAGTATGATCACAACAATCACAACATATCTCCTTTGTTTTTCTGCTGAACCGGCGGAACCCTCAGCCCATACGGGCGGAACCAAGTTTTTGGTTCCGCCATATCCGCCGAACCAGCAGTTAGTTTTAATTCATATTCAAAACCAAACACCCTCTTAACTTATTCATCCACTTTTCAAACAGCCATCACCCTCTCAAAAACACACAACCACACGAAATTTAGGGCTTTCACTCTAATCTCTTCAAATCCAATCAACTTTGTAAGTGTTCTAATCATAATTGCATTTTTGATTCATGTATGCCATTTTCATTTAAATTCATTAACTAGAATCTTAGGGTTTATGCATAAAACTTTTTGATTCATGAGAAACTTGGCTGCAAACCAATCATGTCTTCCATTAGTTAAGAATTGCATCCTTTGTTTATTGAGTTAACCTTTGTTGTTATTACCAAACACACCAAGTGCATTGCCTCTCAAAATAATTTTACCAACAAGAACTTAAATCTTCACCACATTGTTAAAACAAATGAAAAACGTCATTGAAACATCACTTGCATATTTTCTCTTGAATGCTAAAGGGGATACATAACTAATAAGTATTTTCGGGTACATTCAATCGAAGACACATTCAATTAGGAGCGTTTTGGTTATCTTTTGTTTTTCCAACAAAATTTGCATAACAAAACAATTTGGGCTTCTACACGAGTCAAGATAACCAAGTCTCCACATTGGTTGCATATAGGAACACATTAGAACATCCACATTATTAAAAGTCATTAACATAAGATTTTGTGTTTTTCAAGGAATCAACATGCCTCCCGCAAAATTCTCCGATCACAAGGAAACCCTTAAGTACCTACCCAAACACCATAAGACCAAAGGACTTGATAAAGTTCAAGTAGAAACCTTTAAGGCCTTAGAAAAATGTTACATTCATGAAGGTAGAACTATTGATCCGGCCTTTCTAGAAGGAACATCCATTAGACAAAACTTCGCCGCAATCAACTTTGATTGTCTCCTTGATATCGATGAGCCAATATGTCCTAGGTTCATCTTAGAATTCTACGCAACCATAACCCTCTCTTTAGATGACGATGGTGAGATATCACTAACCTTTACAACCAATCAAACACCACATTTCATACAATTGAGAGATTTTGCAACAATGCTTGGCATCCCTAGTATGGGCACTTGTATCTACACGGATAAGTGGCCCCTTTCAAGCCTTGATTCTATCGAGCGTTTCTATCCATACCATGACCCTCTTGCTACAAAGGAAGTTATTCGAGAGCATCTCTTTGTTAGGACCTCCGACACTAGGAAGAATCGTTCAAGAAATGATGTGAATAAGGACCCCTTTGGTATGGAGCTTAATGAGCTTAAACCACAATTTAAGAAGTGGGAAGAAATTCTTAGGGCCAACGTCATAAGTTCCATAGGAAATAGAGACCATGTCAACACATGTCTTAGCTACATGCTCTATAGCATTTCCACCGGTCAACCCTTCAACTTAGCTTACTACCTAGATAAAAGAATGGCCGACATGCTATTAGTAAATCGCTATTTTAGCCTCATTATTTTTAGCAAGTTTCTTTTTCAAATCATCGTTTTGTTTTTCATAAGAAACAAGTTCATCCTTTTTAGTTTCGGGATTATATTGCAAAGGAAGAAAATCACCATTAGTAATAACATGCCAAAGATCTAGATCCTTTGATTTCACATAAGTTTCAAATCGATTTTTTCAATATAAAAATCCATCACTTTCAAATAGTGTTGGTCTTTGCATAGATTGCCCTTCTAAATATTTTTCCGATTCCATAGATCATTTCAAGTTTTAAAATACAATATATTTTAAAAATCTTGTTTGACGTGGCTCTTGATACCAACTGGGGAAAACTAGAAGGGGGGTTGAATAGTTTTACGTCCGTTTTTATAATTTATGAAAACAAGTTTGTTTTAAAACATCGATTCTAGTTTATGTGAATTCAATACTTGCACTATATGAACAATTATTAAGTTACTAACTAACTAAGCAAGTATAATACAAGTATATAAGTAATGAAAAGATAGTGTTAGAAGGATCAAACCACAACACAAGGATTTATAGTGGTTCGGCTACAAGGTCACCTTCCTTGTTCCTACTCCACTCCCCGAGTCACCTACTCGAGAGTTTTCTTCACTATGTCAACAAACTCCCTTGTGGCGGAGAAACCTTACATGACTTTCGCTTACACCAATTTAACGACACAAAGCTAGATTTCGGGTTCTAATCCTAGCTAGAACCAATCTCACAATACTTCACAACTTCTACACTACTTGTACACACCACACCTTCTTCACTACTTCACATCACTTCACTACTACACTACTTCTTCTTCTGTACACAACTTCTACTTCACCTAAAACTACTTATTAAAAGCACAACACAACTTCACAAATGATTTACACAATATACACTACTAATCTACAATACTTCTTAAACTTGATGTTGAAGGAGTATTCTTCTCTTGCACTTTGGATGAGGATGGATGAGGAGGGATTGAATCACTTGAAACAAGGATTAATAATATTATGATCAAAGGGTTTTGAAAGATGTTTAGAGAGGATTGGATCTTAAAATTTTAGTGCAAAAGGTGAGGAAAAATACCAGGTTTGAGGTGGTATTTATAGGCAAAAAATTCTGACACAGGAGTCACAAGATGCAAAAGAAAGCAATGAAATTTACTGTATGGGTGGCTGGCCCCCTTAAATATTGGCCGGCCCCCTTAATTTTAAGGGGGACGCCCCTTTAGATTTAAGGGGGCCGCCCATCTGACGAACAAAAATTCAAATTTTTCAAAAAATTTTCTGGAAAAATGTTAGTTTCTGTTTTGTGTTTGCAGCAAGCTCTATTTGGACATTTCATATTGGTTTTGGTCTATTAGAAAGCATATATATATGTATATATAAACATAACCTAAACATGCAAACATATATATAAATTAAGTGAAAATTCATGCAATTATTAGCATGTATTAGGAATAAATAAACTAGTTAACATCCTAAGCAAACATTATCCAAGCAAATCACAAGTACTTCCGAATAGACATCGGAATAATAGCACACAAATGTCAAATATTAATAACTAAAAAACACATAATAAATATTGTTCAACAAGCATGATCAAATAAATCTCCATCACTTCCTCTTCTTCCCGAACATACTCTTCAAAGTCTTGCCAATTGTTTTGAAGCCTCCTCGCACTTCTTCATGCATACTCTTTTGTCGGTTAAGCATCTCGGTTGTTTGTTCATGAAGTCTTTGGTTGGTTTGTGAGCGAGGAGATGGAGGGTGATACTCGGGATAGTCAAGATCCTCTAGATTATCAACGAATGTAGTGAATGACGGGGTACTAACAACTTGAGTGCTTTCCTCCTCATCGCCATCCTCTTGTCGAGATGATGAACCGTGAAAACTATGACGACGAGATTTTCCCTTGTCACTACGAGTTCATCGGGTTTGTTTTAGAGCGAGAGGATGCAAGGTAGGATAGATGGACTCATAGATGCTATCGTCAAGATCGGAATAGTTTTCTATGACATGACGATAGAGACGAGTAAGGAACATTCCATACGGGAGATTTGCTTTTGGAGTTTTTCTTGCACACTCAATTCGCTTGATGAAGAAGTAGGTCAAATTGTAAGGTTGTTCGGTAACGATACAATACAACATATGAGCAAGGCATGCCGGGAGATGGTCACGGTGGCCTCCGGTACCGAACGCATTCTCTCGAATGAGTTCTTCCCAACGCTTCATGTTGGGGCCTAATTCTTTCAGAAGAATTTGATTTTCAAAGATGTCGACATTTTTGGATATTATTTTGCGGGTGGTTGTGACACGTTCCAACCCAAGAAGTTGACGAATATCGTCGGGGGAAGGAATGTCGGAGAGATAAGGACCAAAGGTTGGTCGATAACGGTGAAGAGACTCAAGATCCCATTCGTTGGTGAAAACGGCTTGACCTCTAAAAGGAATTCGAAGAATTTGACCGAATTGATCAAGAGTTAAGGTGATGAATTCATGTTGGATCATGAATGAGATGAAAATGACACCAAGGTCATCGGTTTGGACCGTGACTTGGCTATAGAAGTCGACAATGAAGCGGGGAATGATGGGTTCATTGATTTCATAAAGACAATTGAAGTTGATGCTTGTCAACAAGCGATCAATGAAGTCGGATTGGTAGTAAGCTTGATCTACTACACGTCCTTCATGAACGTTTCTATCCTCAATTTGACGATAGAGACATCCATGGAAGAAGATGTAGTAGGCAGTTGAGAGACTTTTGGGATGTAATCTTTGGTGAGGGAGATATCTTCGGTAATCGCTTTGGGCATTTTTACCTAAACACGACAACAATAAAACAAAACCACAATAAATATAAAGAAAAAAAAAAACGATGCATGTATTGTTATGACATATGTTGGAACGTAAACATACTTCGACTCTAAGACCTTAATCCTAAGAAGTAGTTTACTATGTTCCTTATTTTTATTTTTAACTCGTTCTAGATATATTTTACGATGTTTAGCAAGTAGTTATGGAATAATCCAAACGCCCCTTTAAACATTATAAAATATCTTGAAACTTTGCTAGATATACATTTAATTGTATAACTAGCTATTTCTTACGAGTTTGTTATGCAAGTGATTTGTTTTCGAAAAAGATGGTTTATATTTTGACTCAAAAATACCATTTTTCTAGTTAAACCAAACGCTTCCTGATGAGTGCTCAAACACTCATCATTTTTGGTCAAATCTGAAAAGCAAAACATCTGAAAACACGCAAAATCACATCAAAATGATGAAAATATCCAAGGATCGTGTTTTAAATGTCTCAAATGCAAAATGTTTAAAAACAAATGAAAAATGAGCAAAGTTTGCAGATTTGGCAGTTTTAGTCCCCCAACTTTCAAAGATTGGCAAAACTAGTCCCTGGAGTTTGAAAATGTGGAGTTTTATCATTCAAGGTCCCTGAAATGTTTTAAGTAGTCAAAATTGGTCCTTGAGTGAGTTTTTGGGCAAATGGCATAACAGGTCCCTGAACTTTGAAAATTGTCAAAAGTGGTCCTTGGATAATTAAAAAGTGAAGAATGCATCAAAGGTCCTTATGGAATTTCAAAGTTGGCAAGATAGGTCCTTGGGAGAAGTTTGGGAAAGTTGCAGAATTGATCCCTGAATTTTCAGTTTCTACAAGTTTGGTCCTTGGGCTTTACTTGTTACAAAAACCAAATGGCATCCTCTTTTTATTACTAAACCCATGTCCCCCACCAGTCCAACCCAAATAAATCCCATCCCATTCCTGGCCCAAACGAAACCCCAGCCCAAAAATATAATTATAACTTTCCCTCCCCCCGTTTATTATTTCCCCCTAGTCAAACTCACCAGTCAAACTCTCCCCATCTTCCTTCCCCACGTGAGTCTGCAACCAGGTACCACAAACCATACCTCCACCTCAGCTGCCCCACACCCTTTCCTACCAACCTAAACTACAATCCAAGGAGCATTTATTGTTTCTTCTCCCCCTCAAGTTAACCAGAAAAGTGGGTATAAAGTTTTGGCGCCAAATCAGTTTAAAGGGTCCAGATATAGCTAAAGTGATCCAACGGCTCAGAACATTGGTGGGATTCACTTGGAGGGTCCTCTAAACCCTAATGGTGCAATATAAAATGAAAAAGAT
>LBNU01015739.1:199490-214045 GCA_014162995.1 Artemisia annua
TGCTTTTCCTACCAATTCTAGGGGCTAACCTCACATATTTGGGGTGGAAAAATCTTTTAGTGGTACGGTTTTGTGCTAGTCATACAATTTCCTATCCATGAGACGCTCATTAAGATCAAGGTTTCACTTCTAAATGTTGTAAAAAATTTTAAATTGGCGCTAAAATTTCCCTAACAAACATTTCTCTTGATTTTATTACAAATTTACTATCAAACAAAGCAAAACATCAAGCGTAAGTATATTCTCAACGGTGCTTTCATTTACCCCCCTTACACTTTGACCGAACATTGTCCCCAATATTCAAATAAAAGATGTAAAAGTAAATAAGATGAAAGAATGAAATCAAATACTCCCCTGAATCGTTTGTTGTGGATAATGATGTAACATGGTTAGATCTTCTTCCAAGATAGACGAACGTTCAAAGCTTCCCTTCCAAAATAATAAACGTCTTCTTGTCCAAAATAACCTGTTAACCTGAAAAAGATAAAGGCCAACCTCGCAAGATATAATGCTTGTGGAATGAATATTTTGTAGAATTCCTGGAGATTATAAGTTAAAGAATTGACAAAACTTTTTAGGTTTCCGAAAAAATACAAAACTTTTAAAAATTGCAGAAAATTATAACCTGACGCCGTCAGAAAGTTCTGACATAATTCTCATGTTGAGCTTCCGGGAAAAATTCTGGAAAATCTAAATCTTACTTCCTGGAATTCCTGCAAAAATTCATTATGACTCGATACAAGCATTTGACTCAAACAAGTACTAGTATGTATGCTAATTTCGTTGTTATGATTCATGTTCATTCGTTCTTTATAAACCGATTTAGATTTCCCTTACACTTAGCTTTTGCAAAATACCTTTATATGTAGTTAAGACGAAGTTAAAAACAAAATAAAGCATTTTCACAATTTAGTTTGAAGCATGAATCAATAACAAGAAATATAACTTACATACGGAAACAAATAAAATCAAATAAACACACAAAAACAAACAAAACATGGGTTGCCTCCCAAGAAGCGCTTTTCTTTATTTACGAGTCTTGTAGCTAGACTCAAAGTCACCGTACGTTACGTGACTTCGTCGTTGGTCTCGGTTCCTAAGTCATCCTCTTTTCCGGTTTTGTATTCGGGCCCTAAGTTCAAACAATCCTTATAGAAACCGAAAATCCTTTTCATGACATAGTCTACTCCCCTACGTCTATCCTCATCATTCCTATAGTAAACCGCTTGTTTGAGCTCCTTCTCAACGTTTGACAAGTGTTGGTATTGCTCTATCTTATACGGCATTTGGTAGTTCACCTCATCGGTCTCATCCTTAAATGTGACTATCCCTAAGGAAGGTTCATGAGTCATTCTAGAGACCTCGATAAATGGTTTGCCTAAGACTACTTGGGTCACACTTGCATCGATTATTGGGCGGATATCTTCTACAATCACAAAGTCGGTGACATAGGTAAAGTTTCCTACATAAACCGGTAATCCTTTAACTCTTCCCGTGAAGTTACTAATCCATCCCTTATCGGGAAACACTCTATACCCTAGTTGACTTTTCATTATCAAATTGTATTGAGCTCTAGTCATGATGTTAATGGGTGATCTAGGGTCAATGTACGCTTTCCAAATATGCAAATGCCCGATGTTGCATGGTATGTTGAGATTAGATGGATCGCCCACCTTGAAAATTGGGTTACCTAGGATGTATGGGGTCTCGGAGTCATCGAATAGATTCTTATGATATGCTCGCTCTTCCTTAGTGGGTAACCTATTGAAGTAATCCTCCTCCTCTACTTCTTCTATTTCGCTAACCTTAGCCTTCCTATCATCCTCTAATTCCTTACTCTCATCCTTTGATTCACTATCATTCTCACTCCTATCAATTGGTCTAATGGTCACAACGTTGACGAAGTGGACATGTTTGGATGAAGAGGGGTCCTTGATTTGTGGTTCGCTATTGGTGTTTCTAGCGTCCTTTTGTGGGGGTGATAGCACTTGGTTGTTGAGGGCCTTCAACAAGTTGTCAATTTTATTGGTCATCTCTACTTGTTGTTGATTAAATTCGGATGTGAATTTAGCTATACGAGCTTCTTGAGATGCCATAAAATTCGACATCAATCCTTCAAAGTTGTTGGTACTACCATAGTTGTTGGAAGGATTGTTGTTGAAGGTACGGTTTGAGGAATTACCGTTGGGTTGAAACCGGTTAGGTGGGTTGGAAGAATTGTTTTGGGGTGCGTTTTGGTTTGACTTCCACCTAAGGTTGGGGTGATTTTTCCATGAGGGGTTGTATGAATCTCCATAAGGGTTTGGCTCGGGTTTGAAAGTGTACCACTTATCTCCCGCTCCGTCGGTACGCGTGGATGCGTAGTCCGCAAAAGCTTGTTCGGGGAGTTCCATGCAATCACGAGTGTCGTGGGGACCACTACATAATTCGCACGAAGAAGTGATTTTGTTCACTTGGCTTGAAGGTTTAGGAGCTTCGTAGGATTTCATGAGAAACTTGACTTGGTCTTCAAGTTCTATGATCCTACGGTCGGAAGTGCTTGAATTATTCGAAGGCAAAGATATTGCCTTGACCGTTTTATTCAAATCACGGGGATCATTCCAACTTTCGTTGTCATATAGAGCAAGATCTTCTAGGAGATCCCATGATTGTTCCGCACTTAGATCACGTAGCTTGCCACCGGCCGCTTGGTCAATGGTTTGCCTCGTGTGGAGATTGATGTGGTCATAGAAGATTTGGACTTGGAGCCAAAGGTCTATGCCATGATGAGGGACTTTTTGGAGTAAGTCCTTGAATCGAGTCCATGCCTCGTAGAGGGTTTCGCCTTGGCGTTGTTGGAACGCCAAGATATCATTCCTTAGCTTGGTAGTTCTCCCCGGTGGGAAAAATTGAGCAAGGAAACGAGTTGTGAGATCGTCCCAAGAGGTGATGGATCCTGCGGGAAGTCGCTCAAGCCATTGACTAGCTTGGTCCCGTAGAGAGAATTGGAAGAGACGCAATCGGGTCGTCTCTCGAGTTGCAACATCAAGGTCTATGGAATCTACGATTTTGAGGAAATCCTTAAGATGTTGGTTTGGATCTTTGGAACGAAGTCCATGGAATGCGCATCCGCTTTGCACCAACCGGATGGTGTCGGATCGCAAGGGAGTTTTACATTGGCTCCTTGAGTGAGCTCAATGGTGTTTCGATAGCCAAGGTGGCTAGGTCGGGAATACTCTCCTAAGGTGCGGGGTCTAGGAGGTTGGTTTGGTTGTGGTGGGTGGTTTGGTTGAATTAGGTTGTTGGGATCAAGGATGTTACCACCTTCCATGATGGTGGATGGTAAAGATTACGAACAAAAACATGAAGAAAAAGATAGACTAAAGAAATGCTAGAAAAATAAAATAAAAATCTCACTAGAAAGGATTCTAGTGAGTAGACCTAAAGAAATAAAAATTCTACCTAAACAATAACTATTCCCCGGCAGCGGCGCCAAAAACTTGATGCGTGGTTTTGTGACCTTACAACAGGTTTTACCTCTCGAGGGATCTCAAGAGGCTTACAACCCCACCAGGCAGTGTACCTGACCGATGTAGTATAGGATAGTGGTAAGTACGGGGGATTGATCGTTCTCTCACCGGGAATAGTGTTCGTTAGGATAGAAAGGCTACTCTAATAGGTCTAAGGGTGGAAGGAAGATTCTTTTTGTATTTTTATATTTTTATGAAAGCAATTAAAATCTTGGTTTTAAGAGGAAGGGCGGAATTAGTTGCTAGTCAACTAATCCAAGTTTACTACTTTTGCAAATTAAAATAAAATAAATATCTAAGCTATTGTGGTTGTGAAGACAATATGGAGAAAGTTGTGTTTACTTAGATTTCATTACTCCCTAACTATCTTTTACCGGTTAATTGATATATATGTTACTTGTGTGGATGAAGGGTGTATTCCTCATAACTCATGGAGTGGCATACATATCTCGCCAATTCTATGAGCTCTTATCTCGCCCTATGCCATGCACGACACAACCATAGGGATTGTAAACAGTGGCTCATGCGTTAAATACTACCTTAATAGCCTAGTATGCCTTGGCTACATGTTTCCCAAGACGTTCAAGCACGTTACCATAAAGGAGGTTGGCCAGTTTTCTTGAGCCTAACATTGATGGAACAATCATCCCAACAAACAACAACACACACCAATTAACCAATAATTAATAGTTAGGTTTCATTAGATCTAAGCAAACACTAGAGAAGTTAGCTACACATGTTAGTTAAAAGACAAGCAAAAGAGATAATCAACCAACACATAGACATATTGATTGAATTAAAGTGAAGACTTATCTTTAATTAAGCATGAGGGTTCCAAGGGTTGGAAACCCTAAAAAGTACAAAAAATTTCGTCTTTAGGGTTTGCCCTAAAAGTTCTCCACAAAGTTCCACACTAATGAATGAAAATTAGAAAACTATATATAGATTTTACACTCTGACGGCGTCAGGTTATAAGGGTTGACGCCGTCAGCTCGCCGCCATTAGGTTTCTCGGATGGCCTAGATCCACTTCTGACGCCGTCACCTTATATAACCTTCTGGGCCGTCACTCTTTAATTTATAACCTGACGGCCTACTTTTCCTAACACCTGACGGCGTCAGGTGTTAATTCCAAAATTTCCTCTGGCCTGTCATTTGATAATTGGATTCCACTCTTTTGTCAAGGCTTTCTGACGGCGTCACCTTGTGACTTCTAACGCCGTCAGGTTGTAAATCCACCATCTTTTGAGACTTTGTCGTTTTCTTCACTTTTATGCTCCAAAAACGTCCGAATATGCATGTTTTCTAGAATTCCTCTCAAAAGTACCTAAAATGACAAAAGGAACGATTTATTGATCACATTTATACGAATTAGGGCTTAAATGTGACCCCCTAAAAGCGTAACACTTTTCGTCTCATCATCTGTCCATTAGAAGACAGTTCCCAGCTAACCAACACATCTCTAATACCCTCTGGCCAATCATCAGGAGATCCTTCTTTAATAAATGAAGATTCAGCAGCATCTAGATCCACTTCCCTATGCACTAAAGAAGATGAGACTTTCATCCTTGCCATCCGTTTAGCCCTTCTACCAGGAATATATATAGAAGAAGGATGAGAAGAAGGTTCAGTAGCAGAGACATCTGCTGACTCATGTGTTTCTACTGATTAAGGAACCAGTGGAACATCAGCAGATACTTCAGCAGCTACATTAGCATCCATCTTTACCCTAATTTGTGCATCCCTAGCAGCAGCAAGCTCAACTTCTCTAACTTTGATCTCATGAATTCTTGCCAAATCAGCTTGTTGATCATCATGCAAGAGCTTTGCAGCTTCTTCACCCAATATATCCTCCTCCATTTGTCTTCTGGTTCTCTTCTTAGAAGGAATATCTTCTTCTACAACTTTTGCTTTACCTTTGTCAAGAACAGATGAAGCAACAGCAGTAGTTGTATCAGCAGCAATGGAAACATCATCAGCAGATTGAGATAAAGAAGCAGCAGAGACAGTAGCAGCTTCAATTTCATCCTGCTTGAAATTCTGAGAAGAAGATTCTGCACCAATGGAAGATAGAGTAGCAGCAAGCTTAGGAGCGAGAAGGCCATCATGATGCAATCTAGTCTTGATTCTATTATAATGAAAGATTAATTGTTCATCTGAGAATGACCAGACTTCTTCTTAGTCCAAGTATGATTATACAGGGCACTGCTCTGATTTTTCACAAATACCCTCATCATATTCCTTTGTTGTGCTTGAGTAAGAGGTTTATTCCTCTTTTCTTTGGCAATTCTTGCAGCTTGTTCTTTCCCTCTCTGTTTCATAAATGCAGCCATTCGAGGAGCATAATCATCTTCATCCACATCATCTCCAAGAATTTCCTTAGCTAGACCAGGAGTAGAAATCACTTGCCTTCCAATCTGCATCCAGTCAGCTTCATCAAAGTTTGGAACAGCAGCATCCAATTCTCTTTGCCTTGCAACCGGCAAAGTAGAGACATATGTTCTTTCAGCAGATTGAAATTCTGAATCAAACTTGGCTTGTAATTCCTTAGCCAACTTTACACTCTTCTTCTTATCTGCACATTCCTTCCTAATCTTTTCTTTCTCAAGTTTGTCAACTGCTGAGACAGGATCATCATCACAAATGACTAACTCCTCCAGAGAATCAGCAGGTAAATCTTGAACACCTAAAGCAATAGGAGCATCAGCAGATCTTCNCCGGCAAAGTAGAGACATATGTTCTTTCAGCAGATTGAAATTCTGAATCAAACTTGGCTTGTAATTCCTTAGCCAACTTTACACTCTTCTTCTTATCTGCACATTCCTTCCTAATCTTTTCTTTCTCAAGTTTGTCAACTGCTGAGACAGGATCATCATCACAAATGACTAACTCCTCCAGAGAATCAGCAGGTAAATCTTGAACACCTAAAGCAATAGGAGCATCAGCAGATCTTCTTGTGTAGGAAATTGCATCAGTGTCTTCATGAGATGTTTGTGCTAGAACATATGGATCAGTGCTTGATGAAACCATATGTTCTTCATCAGCAGTAAAAAGAGTTTCCACTGATGTGTGAGCCTCAACAGTAACATGCTCAGCATCAAGAGACTCATTAGCATTTTTCTTGGGAGCATCATCAACATGTGACACCTTGCTCAAATATTGTCTAGTCCTCTTTCTTTTAAACTGAATAGTCTCCTTTTGCTTTGAAGATTCAACAGCTTTAGGAGAAGAAACATTAGCCTGTTGAGCCACTTTAACCAAGAACCTAAGAGGATCCATTTGTCTCTCCTCTTGTTCTTCATCAGAGGCAATCACAAACCTTCTTTTCCTTTTCTACCCAAGTTGTGCTTCTAACTCCTGAACCTTTCCTTTCAAAACCACAATTTCACCACCAGGTGAAGATTTAGTGTCTGCAAGCTCTTTTTGAAGATTATCAACCTTTTTCACATACCTGTTGAGCAAATCATATACAGAAGTGAGAGTAATATGGTCCTCAGCTCCACCAGCAGATTGCTTAGTGGTAAGAGGAGCATCATTGGGCCTTTCAGGAGGAATAGGATCAAAAGTAGGAGTACTTTCATTAAAAGGCTCTCTAACAGGACTAGGTGTGGCCAGTCTTGAAATCTCAGGTTCAAGAGGTAAAGGTACTTGTGTATTAAGAGACTGAAGGGTCTCCTCAACCTCAAGAACTTGCTCATCAGGAGCAATAGAAATAAGTGGTGTAGGAGGTCTGGGTGAGATAGGTGATGGTGGAGGCTGGTCAAGAGAAGCATTAGATGCTTCAGCAATTATGGAGGGGCCCTCATCAGTGGCAACTGATGGATTACCATCAGCAGCTACACTGGGAGATAATGGATTACCATCATCAGTAGGATGTGGAGAGGGTGGAGCACCACCAGCATTACCCTCACCAGCATTATCATTGCCTTGTGGCAACACAGCTGGTAATAGAGGGTGAAATGCTCCTTCATAATTAGTTTTCATTGAAGCAAACACTTTAGCTTTAAGTGCTCCTATGGGATGAAAGGTTCTTTCTTGGGTTATTATGCCTAAGATAATTTGTAAAAACCTAGGGTACATTAGAAACTTATGCCTTTTCTTTTGAACATTTTCAACCATATTNTTTCGATAACAATTCCACACCTCACTGGGGAATAAACGACCCGGGAATATTTCTATACTCCTCCTTGGTGCATTGAGTCTTAGATTGTTGAACTTTAGTTGACCAATTCCTTGGTTGACTTTTGTTACCGTTTCAGAGCCAATTCATCACCATTAGGAGAATGGTTTAAAGCATAATGAATCTTGGAACGCTGCAAAAACTCTACCATGAGGATCATATTGTTCATGACCTTTTGTCTTAGTCAGAAAAGCAATTTGTTGTTGATCCTTCTTAAATTGTAGTGCCGCCATTTGAAAATTGTGAGAGTTGGTTAATAATTGAGTAAGAAATCGACAATGGGTTAAATATCTGAAAGGGATCAGTTGATTTTGGTGAAGATACGTGATTAGGGTTATGAAATAGAGTTACAAAGTCAAGGTCAAAATTATTCGGCAACAAATCATTGACCATATCTGACGTGTAAAAATAATCCATCAAATTTCAAAATTAACCCTTCAGCAGAAACGATGGTCAATCTGCTGATCAAAAGTCATCAGCAGAATCAATGCAAGTGATAAAAATATCCGTAAGTAAATATCTGAGTTTCTGTGCCATCCCACCGAACTCGCATTAAATTATACCATCAATCCTTGACTTGCCTATTAAAATATCCCCAAATCACTCGATATATTATCAATTTACCCCCAAATTATCATCAAATCCTAATTTCTAAATAACCTCACAATTACACCAAAAACTCTCCAAATATTAATACTATGAGATCTCTTCTGATTCATCATCAATCTTCCTGAAAACCAATGGGTGGGGTAATTATTACCACCCGTTCGACTCTGAGAAACCATGGCCTAAACCCAAACAAGAGGCCGCAAAAACAGGCATGACCTCAATGCTCCATTTCCATTTAACCTCTTGATGAGGAATCTTCTGAGGCGATAAAGACCCATTCTTCCATTCCTCCTCCCACTCCCAAAAGAACTCAGTTACCACCCTCTTCTTCGTCCATCCAATTTGCTTCTTCTTGCTCTCGAACAAGGACCAGAAGGGCCAATCCATCTTTACAACCCTCTTCTTCATCAAAGAGATCCCAACCATGGCCAAGGAAGTCTAACCCTCCACTTCCAAAATCACGGGAAGTAGTGATTGGTCTTCCTGCTCCAGGATCTGGTGCTTCATACCATGGACGCAAGGGAAAAGGCAAGAAGACAGAGGTGTTAGGAAAGGGAAAGGGGAAGATGGAGTAGAAGGTTGTGTGACGTTTCCAGAGACCAAATATAAGTGGTATGATGTTGCCAGGGACCAAATATAAAACTAGGTTCTTGAGCATCATCATCGTTTTCATCAATCCATCCTTTTCAATTTTGTCTTCAACAATTGTAATAGATGATAGGAGCTAGAATAAGTTTGGTAGATTTTGTATAGGGATGGTCTTGTATTTTCCTTTGAAGTTGATTGTAAGCTGTAACTAGTTTCTTGAATGAATAAACAACTTTTCTTACAGAGCATCACTTGTACTTTACTTCAGTAGAAATACAGAGTATGACATAAAATATGCTTCAGCAGAAACACATTTTGACTTCAGGATAAACTCTGACTATCACTTGTGTTACTTATCAGCATAAACAAGCTTCAAGCTTACTTGACCATATTCCCATTGAAACAATTGATGCATGGTTTTGTGACCTTACAACAGGTTTTACCTCTCGAGGGATCTCAAGAGGCTTACAACCTCACCAGGCAGTGTACCTGACCGATGTAGTAAAGGATAGTGGTAAGTACGGGGGATTGATCGTTCTCTCACAGGGAATAGTGTTCGTTAGGATAGAATAGCTAATCTAATAGGTCTAAGGGTGGAAGGAAGATTCTTTTGTATTTTTATATTTTTATGAAAGCAATTAAAATCTCGGTTTTGGAAGAAGGGCGGAATTAGTTGTTAATCAACTAACCCAAGTTTACTACTTATGAAAATTAAAATAAATAAATATCTAAACTATTGTGGTTGTGAAAACAATATGGAGGAAATTATGTTTACTTAGATTTCATTACTCCCTAACTATCTTCTACTTGTTAATTGATATGTGTGTTACTTGTGTGGATGAAGGGTGTATTCCTAATAACTCATGGAGTGGCATACATATCTCTCCAATTCTATGAGCTCTTATCTCGCCCTATGTCATGCACGACACAACCATAGGGGTTGTAAACAGTGGCTCATGCGTTAAATACTACCTTAATAGCCTAGTATGCCTCGACTAAATGTTTCCCAAGACATTCAAGCACGTTACCATAAAGGAGGTTGGCCAGTTTTCTTGAGCCTAACATCGATGAAACAATCATCCCAACAAACAACAACACACACCAATTAACCAGTAATTAATAGTTAGGTTTCATTAGATCTAAGCAAACACTAGAGAATTTAGCTACTCATGTTAATTGAAAGATAAGCAAGATAAATAGACAACCAACACATAGACATATTGATTGAATTAAAGTGAAGACTTATCTTTAATTAAGCACTAGGGTTCCACGAATTGGAAACCCTAAAAGTCATAGAAAATTCGTCTTTAGGGTTTGCCCTAAAAGTTCTCCACAAAGTTCCACACATAATGAATGAAAAATAGAAAACTATATATAGATTTTTAGTTCGGACGGCGTCAGCTTATAGGGTCTGACGCCGTCAGCTCGCCGCCATTAGGGTTCTCGGATGGCCTAGATCCATTTGGGACGTGGTCAGCATGTAAAACCTTCTGGGCCGTCTCTCTTTAACTTTGTTCCTGACAGCCTACACCTTTTAACACCTGACTGCGTCAGGTGTAAATTCTTGAAATCTTTCTGGCCCGTCATTTGATAATTGAATTCCACTCTTTTGTCATCCTTGCTGACGGCGTCACCTAGTGACTTCTGACGACGTCAGGTTGTAAAATCCTGCTTCTTTAAGACTTTGTCGTTTTCTTCACTTTTATGCTCCAAAAACGTCCAAATGTGCATGTTTTCAAGAATTCCTCTCAAAAGTACCTAAAAGGACAAAAGGAACGATTTAGGCAATATTTGATCACATTTATACGAATTAGGGCTTAAATGACCCCCTAAAAGCGTAACACTTTTCGTCTCATCAACAATCTTGGTGAACTTGGACTTAAAAACAGCAACTTCTCATTAATGCATCCTGCAAAATAGACACAAAGTAGCAAACAGACCATACAAAACTCACAAGAATGTTAGTTGGTTAGTGTTAGCAAAAACATAAACAAAACAATAATCTACAAAGTTTACAACTACAATCCTCCCCTGAGGCATATGCCTCCCCTGAGGCTTATGCCTCCCCTCAAACTTTGCATTCATGGATTTAGCATCCCAATATGGACAACTAAGTGTTTAAACCTAGGTCCATCAAAAGCTTTAGTCAATAAATCTGCCACATTATCATCTGTATGAATCTTAACCACTTTGATCAAATGTTTTTCATATGCATCTCTTATAAAGTGGTGCCTTATCTCAATATGCTTTGTTCTATTATGAAAAACTGGATTTTTAACAATGCATATGGTACTTTGATTATCAATAAAGATTGTGGTGTTCATGAAATTAAACCCATAATCTAGCAACTGATTTTGTATCCAAAGTACCTGCCCACAGCAATTTGCAGCAGCAACATACTCTACTTCAGTAGATGAGGTAGCAATAATAGTTTTTTTCTTGCATTGCCAAGAAATCAATCTTCTTCCAAGAAATTGGCAACCTCCAGTTGTGGACCTTCTATCCAAATTTGCACCAGCATAGTCACTATCACTATATGCTTCCAACTTGAAAGGAGACTCTTTTGGGTACCAAAGACCTAGATTAGGTTGGCCTTTAAAGTACTTAAAGATCTTTTTGACTGCATTCAAGTGGGAAGTGAGTGGAGTAACCTGATGCCTTGAACAAGCACTCACAGCAAATGTAATGTCAGGCCTTGAAGCTGTCAAATACATCAATGAACCAATCATGGATCTGTATAAATGAACATTCACAGCAGGATTTGGTTCAATGTTGTTCTTTGGTTTAGGAGCTTCATAAGGTGTAGTGGCAGTTCTGACACTTTCCATGCCAAACTTCTTCAAAATGTCCCTAACATATTTATCTTGACTAATAAATATACCATCTGGTTTCTGCTTAACTTGTAGACCCAAAAAGAAAGTAAGCTCCCCCATGGCACTCATCTGAAACTCACCCTTCATTAAATTCTCAAATTCCCTACACCAAGCTTCATTAGTGGAGCCAAATATAATGTCATCCACATAAACTTGCACAAGTATAATATCCCTGGAATTCTTCTTTAAGAAGAGTGTTTTGTCAATGGCACCCCTTCTGTATCCATGCTTCAGCAGAAATGCCGAGAGCCTAGCATACCAAGCTCTTGGTGCCTGATGTAGGCCATAAAGAGCTTGGACAACCTTATAAACATAATTAGGATGATCTGGGTCTTCAAAACCTTTGGGTTGAGTGACATAGACTTCTTCTTCAATCTCACCATATAAGAATGCACCTTTCACATCCATCTGATAAACCATAAAGCCCATATAAGATGCATAGGCCAGGAAAATCCTAATGGCCTCAACTCTAGCAACTGGTGCAAAAACCTTATCATAATCTATCCCTTCTTCTTTCTTGAACCCCTGAGCTACCAACCTTGCTTTGTTTTTTACCACTATACCCCTTGAATCCCTTTTATTCTTCAAAATCCATTTTGTCCCAATTGCATACTTCCCATCTGGTAGAGGAACCAATATCCAAACTTGCTGATTCTTGAATTGTAGCATTTCATCTTGCATTGCTTCAAGCCAACTTGAATCTGCAAAAGCTTGTGGGACACTGGTTGGTTCCATTTGAGAGAGAAAACTTCAGCATCTTTTGCAAACTTCTCACCAAGCCTCTCAGCTTCTTGAGTGGCTGCATGCTCTTGCTTCTTGAGTCTAGCAAGATCCTCTGCATAATGTGACTCTTCTTCATTCTTATCAGGAGAATCTTTTGCACCATTACCTGCAAACTGGTTAGGAGGAAATGAAGGTACAACAATGGCTTGTTCATCAAACTCAGACTCATCTTCTGAGTCATCATCCAGGACACCTGCATTGTTAGAGGGAGATTCTTCTGTACCTGCAGATTGGTTAGCAACAAATCTAGTATAACCCAAATAATCTGTTAAGTAATCCAGGTCAAAATACCAAGCATGACCTTGACCTTGAACATTAGGCTTTTCTTCTAGATATCTCAGGTTAAGAGTCTCCTCTATCCTTTTAGCATTTAGATTATATACCCTATATGCCTTACTATGAGCTGAATATCCCACAAAGTACCCCTCATCAGCTTTTCCATCAAATTTCCCAAGTGGATCACTAGTGTTCAAAATGGTCACTTGACATCCAAAAGGTTTGAGGTAATGAATATTAGGAACTTTCCCAGTGAGAAGTTCATAAGGTGTCTTGAAATGAGTTCTAGTGATGGATACCCTGTTCAAAACATAACAAGCAGTGCTTACTGCTTCAGTCCAGAACATTGTGGGTAACTTAGAGGATCAAAGAGTTCTTAAAAAAAATTATTTTGTTTTTGCTGGTTGATATTTAATTCTAGGTCCGAAGACGCCCTTGGATCTTGAACAATGAAGATGTGTATGGTTCGTTTTGGAGATTCAGTTCGTGGTATAATTCTTGATTGGAACAGTTACACGCGCTTTACAAATATTTTGGGGGGCATATGATACCATACAGTTCATGATATGATTACACAAAATTCGATAATCATAAGCATTGAGTGGTTTCTGGTTGATCCGTCTGCACTCACTGAGACTATCGGCCATTGCATGTAATCGCCATGCATATATTGACTACAAGAATTATCCAAAGACATTTTATTACATGATATTGTAATAAGCATGTCTTTTACGCACTAAAGGAAGAGATGATCTATGCTACTGAGTTCATGATTCAAGCAGATGGTTAGTATATTTTTAAGGGGAAGATTATTGTTCTAAATACTTAACCATCTACATGCATCACTTGAGGGGAAGCGTTTACGGGATGCACAAGACCCCTATTGGATGATTACAAAAAGGGGAAGAAGAGTTATGATGTGCAGCTTATTATTTGTGATGACATGTTTTAGCATTGTTTCTTCATGCAGATTTTTTTGTAATATCAAATAGGGGAAGATTGTTGGGAATTATAGATTTGAAGATTACAAAACCTACAAGAACGAATCAAGAAAGAAGAAACAATGAGTGCCTAATTGTAATAGTTAGTTAGCTTTACTAGTAAGCTAACCTTATTAGGGTTTGTAACCTCCCTCTATTAAATAAAGAGGGTAGGCGTCTAGGTTACATTCATCTTTTTATTATCTTTTAATAGAAAACTCTTTCAATGAGAGTCTAGACACACGATTATAGCGTGTGTATATTAGTAGTAGTAGTAGTTTATTTTTATTTCAATAAAGAAAACCTTGAAGTAATATTGATTGTGTTCTTGTTCTTATTCCGCTGTGCTTATCAATATTGCTATATCCTAGATGGGCTTAAATGATTTTCTACAAATAACTCAAACACCTGAGAAAAACATGCTAAAAGTCAGCAAAAAGCTGGTGAGTCTATAGGTTTAAGTAGTAAAATCATAAGTTTGGACCATGAGTTTAGTAAATGAACATTACAACGCATATAAAGTCATATAAAAATAGTCTATTACGTTAGCACTAAGTTCATGCAACTGAAGCTATAACAGTGTGCATAATCATAAAGTATGAATCATATATAGGGCTCGGCAAGTGTTTATCCCAGACACTTGTGTTACGACATGGTATACGTTCATTTGCCTATCCGGTCAAACCGAACGGGGGAGTTACCCCCAATAGATCTATTTATAACATTCGCGCTTCCCAGCAGGAATTAACGGTTCATGA